>JAGDQP010069078.1:0-10936 GCA_022664845.1 Lepisma saccharinum
GTTTTCGTCCATTATTGTGCAATTTTTACTATATCAATACATTTTACATTCATTATTCTTCTCCACAACATATCTGAATTTCCTAGTTTCATTTCTCCTTCCTTCTGATTGTCCCATTTTCCCCTGCCATGTAACAGCACACTCAATTTTCACAAGTCTCTCTCTCTCTCTCTCTCTCTCTCAACTCACTTGAAATTCATTTTGTTATCAGTAATCCTTGCACTTGTTCTAAAGGCCTTTTACGCATAGAAGTTCAAAATTTTATTTATTTTGTTTATCTGCCATTCCTAGTTATCAAATTTTCCAAATCTTTTAAATGATTCCGTTTGCTGTACAGTCTAAGTACCGAATAAATTCGTGCCAAAACATACCACATATCAACCTTCACATGTTGTATATATTCAATAAAATTTCATATGTAATTGCTGATACCAAAGATCAACGCTGATATTCAATCCACTCCGTACGAAAAAGCCCCTCAAACAGGAATTTACTCTATTGTGACAATCACATTTGGATATTATTTTGATCACTTCAGTTACGCTTTAGGCTTATCATGCAGAGAACTAACATTATCAAGCAGATTTAAAGGGATGTGTATGATTTCTGTTTGGATGTCCTATGATAACCCAGTACGGAGGTATTACATTTTTTGTAAACTACTGCAAAAAGGGCGACCATTAATTAATAGTTTGGGATAGACATGAAATAATACCTGTTTTGAAATTTTCTAATATAAGAAATGTAAGTATTAATATTATTATATGAAAAAGGTCGATTAACCAAACTGAACGATTTCAGATGGATTGACCTGTAGTTTGTACAAGATCGCGAAACACTCTCTGTCTTATCCGTAGTTTGCAACACTGTGGTGTGTTCTTTAAGTATGTTGTTTATCATCACCAGACGATGCAAAATATCCAACAACACGACGAACTGCTATTTGATAAATTTAAACTTTATACCTAGTTGGCAACACTGACAAATTGGTGACATCGTGTTTTTCACTCCTGATGTCTACCACGTTGGTAGAAACAAATTTCCGGAATCAGAACTTTCATTCAATGACTCAATTTTTACTTATTTAGAATGATTAATTTCCTCCCATTACTAGGCGTCGATTTGGACTCAAAGTTAAAAACGCTGTATCTCCAAAACTAAGCGAAATTTCATCCATATTCAAAGGATTTATTTACTTGTTTTGATGCCACAAATCACCGCCCGAAAGTTACTTCCTTTATTCTGAAATACTGTAGATATATCCTTTATTTAACTTCTGTGAATTTCGAGGTTCCCCCCGACCTTTCTTGTCCATCGCACCTTATATTTTGGTATTCTCAATATCTCACCATCCACTATCAGGTGCACTATGCTTGATTAGGATCTCTGCGACAACTATCGTGACCCTCCCTTGTCAGAAATTATAAGACAGTGGTAAGATTACACAGTTGTATTCCTTATGCTCTAAAAGGAGTAGGTAAAACTACGATTTTGACTCTAAACTTGGCTGATCATATTGTTTGCTTAGCATTCTTCATTAGAAGAATAAGTGCTATGGCCTCAATATTAAAAGTTAGGGCAAAACTTACTTAAGATCTTTTAGTTCAGCGACCTTGGATCACAGCGCCATTTTTACCTAGGTGATTCTGAAACTTGTAGGTCCTTTACAATTGCTTAGTTTTCCCTATTTCTTTATAACATTTCTTCTGTAAAACACCTCAGATCTCAGTAACTACAAGTGAGACATCGATGAACCATAGATTACCGATGATATGGAAGAGTGACAAAGCCATGAGTTTCAGTTTGTTTCCTATTGTAGTAAAAATTTTGAAAAATTCTTGAAGGAATGTTTGATGTTATACTACTTTGAATGTTTGATGTAGATGTATGTTAACTTACATTCTGGGCTGGAAATGTTGAAAGGTAACCGCCATGAGACTAAAATCCGCCCAGAAAAAAATATAGGTCTAGACAAAACGTACTGATGGAATTTTAAATTTTCTCCACGTTTATAAAAAAATAAAAATATTAATTAAATCTTTCACATATAAGAAGCAAACTAGCCAAAGCATACAAGTACATTCTAAGATTTAAAAAAAAATGTTTTGTTTGTTTTAAGATTTAAAGCAAGAGCTGCATCGAATAATAAAAAGTAACTTTCTATCAGAAGTACATATCCCATTGTAATATGTATATCCTTCATGAAATTACTTTGCATAACTCACTACAGATCTTCATTCAGGTCTTAATAAGAACAAAACTCTTTTTATCTAAAAATGGATTTGAGTATATTTGTTTGTTTTCTCCCCATATTCAATAAACAACTTAAAGTAAACGTAAAATGTAATATTAATTTTGTATGCATATCCTTCAATCTCTAATTCAGTGATGTATTCTCTGACTAAGTTGTGGGGTCAGAATACTTTTAAAGTGTACCGTTTTTTTTGTAAACAATGTGAACTATTATCTGGAACTATAAATAATTATAAAGATTTAATAATACGATAGATCCAAATAATCGAATCTACGAATTCTGCATCTTATTCCTCGGTATATTCAAGCCGATATTTCAGTGTTCTGAGCAATAAACAACTTAGGAGAAACATTTTTTTCTGTAATTTTGCTCCGAGGGTAGTTTGTTATGTCTGTAAATATATATAAATATGGATTGCATTAAATAATTAACAAATATAAAACACCTACTGTCATTTATTTGGCATTACCTTTCCAGTTCATAAACGCTTCTAACACACGCTACACTGAGGAGCATCTCCCGGAATTATATCGTAGTTTCAAATAGTTTGAATTTAATTTATTTTATTCATTCACCATAGAAATGGATTTCAGACGTAACTTTATCCATCCACATTTCAAACACTTCCACTTTCCTCAATGATTAAGAAACTGTTTTGCTTTACAAAGTGTTTTTCAACAAATGCACACACATAGTTAACGTTTGTGTGCAATTACAACTGAAAAAACTAAAATATTAAATTGGTGTATGGTGAAACAGTCACCTCCCCTCCAAAAATAACTAGGCTCGAAATAGTTCTACAGTTAATCGTTTGTCCAATTAAGCTTCGCTCGTGTATTTTATTCCTAGTCGGACGACTGGGCTCGTACGCTGGAAGTGATTGCATTAGATTGAATTAGGTGTGGAATAAATTTATTCACTCCAGTTGTTCGGTCAACATTATTTGACGAAACCTTTCCCAGTGTCAAACTTGGGCCATCAGAAACCATTTTCAACGAAAGTGTTTCTAGAGCTCTACAAGTAATTTACTGTGCGTTTGGGATTATCACCAGCAAATAAAGAATACTTCAAAAGGCTATGGAGGTGAAGCCTGACTTTGTTGGCACAATTTTTAAATGTATATGCTTGTTACATAATATCTTTGTTAATAAAGAAGGTGAAACTCAAGTAGCTTTATTTATTTCTCAATGCGAACGGAAACAAGATTTTCTTCACTTAGCGAAAATACAGGTGTCAGTTCTACTTACTAACACCCTAAACAGATTAATATAAATAAAAACCGTCATTACTGCCCATGAAAAATAGGTAGTATGGTCTATGATTCATAGGCCATACAAAGAATGTACCCTCAATTTTCTAGAATCAGTAACGGGCACAGGGGCTCATAATTTACAATCGTTTATGTTTCTATTAATCTGTTCCCTCCCAAGAACCGGGAGGCAAAGAAGGGTACCTCTAATTCCAACGTTGGGTTAGCTACTGCCTCTCAAGTCAGTACAAAATTGGATTTTTTAAAATCTCAATCCAGAGTATGAAATACAAATTTAAAACTGATTTCTGTGCCCAGAATATATAAGATTAGAACATTAGTACCTACTTGTGTACTCGATTCTTTTTCTGTATAGGTTTTGTATTTTTGTTTCTGATGTTCACTTTTCTAGCCTATATTTAATCCGTAAAATGTTAACATCTGAGTAATTTTGTCACGCACCTCCAGCATCCATTTGCTCAGCAATAATTTCGATTGCTCATCCCGATGGTGATAATTTTGTCTCCCATATTCCACAGTGGCCTTTGCATTAAAAATGCACTAATCCGTTTGTCAACACACACAGTGAAACACGACAAGGACGCGCTAAGGAGCAATGCTTATGGTATGAAGTTGGCCCAAATCTCAGATTAATCCCATGTGAATAGGATTAGTCTGTTCAAATAGGCTGGAATAGTTTTGGAATTCGGA
Source organism: Lepisma saccharinum (assembly GCA_022664845.1). Classification (NCBI taxonomy): domain Eukaryota; kingdom Metazoa; phylum Arthropoda; class Insecta; order Zygentoma; family Lepismatidae; genus Lepisma; species Lepisma saccharinum. The sequence continues at coordinate 4,215 of JAGDQP010069078.1, forward strand.
ATTTAATTTATAAGACTGTTAGGCAACTGTATCTCAGGGCGACAGTTTTGGAAGCTCATATCCATTGTCTTTCGTGTGCTTTTGTCCAAATTTAAGTTGTGCTCGAAAATAGTACGTAATTGTATTGTTAGTTAAAAACATGTATGGTTGAGAAGGTTTCCTAATTCTGGATAGCAGTTGTTCCTAATTTGGTATAGGGAATGAAGACATTCCAATACACCACTCCCAAAATGATAAGCCTTTTGTTAGATATCTGGGTATAGATTCAGGTTCACGAAAACATAAAATGATCCTTGAACTATTTTCGCAAACTACCTGACAGATATTTCATAACGTAAACAGAAATATGAGATAGTAAGGAAGTAGGTCCAACATGAAATTTCGGTCTCATAACTGAATAATGAAGAAAACTAGCAGTTTTTTTTTTAAAGTGATAAGCATTTCTGAGTGCGCATACTAAATTAAGGATACATGCTTTAAAATGTAAAAAAGAAAAATAAAGTTCATTACTTGCAGTACCTGAAATTTGGTAAACCTAGACGTTATTTATCTTTCTAGATTTGACTTTAATTCGAAATCGTTCATCACAAAGAAAGCAAACACTCATATAACTAGTTCACTGTCTTCCATATAAACTCATTAGATAAATACCAAGTTAACTTACCGTTTCCCTCTCTCATGCACAATTGTAGAAGGACGCAAGAAAAAAGCTTTTAAATCAATCAAAACGGAAAAAGCAAGCCCAGACACGCAAGAATCCACCAAATGACTAGACCTCAAAAATGGCTAACAAGGTTTGCAAAACTTGTCATAGAGCTAACTTACTTTGAGAGTAGCACTCTGCATCCCAGGACTATTAACTATTAATTATTTATTATCAACTTTGGACGACTTTTGAAAAATGAAAACATTTGTTAAAACAAGTTTTCTTTGAATTCAAAGAAATAGAAAATAAACAAGCATAAACAAATCTGAATAACTTTTGAATTGTGAGTCCTTGATATAAAGCTACTCTACGGTTATATGTCTGTAAACATATATATATTTCTATTGTTTATTCAATAGGGGATCGAGAAACTATTTATTTTTCTTCGAAATCAGTCGTGAATTTCTGATAAACTTTGGTAAGGGATTCAGATTCGAGTCCTGCTGCCACTCATCCTTTTCGAGGTTTTCCAGGATATTCCTCGATTACGCACGAGGCAAATATTGTTACGTTAAACTCAGCAAACGTCCTGGTCGCTACCTTCTCTTTACGTTTTCTGAGAATTGTCTTAGAATATTTACTGCATTGTGGATTCTATATTATAGGTGCATATTCCAATTTCGATCTGACATAGTTAAAATACAGTAACTTGAGCACCTGTGGATTATTAATCTCCTAATCTCATGATTAATCCTAAGTTTCTATATGCTTCAATTTTTATGGCCACAATATGCGTGTTAAATGTGCATTTTAATCAAACCAATGGAATATTGTAAAGCATGAAAAGAAATTACAAGAAGTGTGCAGTGGAACAAGTACCGACACAGCCTTCCTTGCACAATGGAGTTATGTTACATGCACAGTGTTGCCAGCTCAACACAAAATTATATGTTCTCAAATGGGATGAAGGTTCAATACCTTTGGAGGTGATAGTAAGTATGATAAATAAAAAAAGTGTATTTGCACATGGGTCGAATTCCGCTTCGTTTTGGAGATACAGTGATTCCAACTTGGAGCCCAAAATCAAGTCTAACAATGGGAAGAAAATGAATAATTTTCAATAAATCGCAAAAGACGCGTTGAATAAAAATTTCGTTTGCGTACATTTGTTTGTAATAACATGGTGGATATCAGGATTGAAAATACAATGTAACCAGGTTGTCAGTGTTGCCAACCCGGTATAACATTTACATTTTTCAAATGACACTTTGTTGTATTACTAGGTATTTGGCATCCTAGACGAGTATTTTTCAACTACTATTGTCAAGTTTGTTACTGGATAAAAATTACCCGTTTCGCTCGGTTAAAAGCCTGGCGTACTATAAAAATCATACAAAAATTTAGCATTTTTGTTTTGCTAACTTTCCACAATCATAGATAATGTTCTTCTACACCAGACAAGATGAAGCACAAACACTTTTCGAGTTGCCAGAAAAAAATATCCTAAGAATCTAACCTAAGGCACCAATTAGAAGGAGGATCTAAATGCGTTTAATTACATACCATATCTTGGTTTCTTTTCTGAACTACTTTCTAAATAACATTAAATGTATATGAAAATGGTTTTGTTAATTACAAAGCAAATACAAGTATTATTTTTAAAAGTAGTTCGGAGGAAACCAAGACATATTAAATCAAACTAAACTATTCTTCTTACTGCTGCCTTAAATTTCTTGGGAAATGGTTATTCTGGCAACACAGTTGTACCGATGGCAACACTGAAAGTGCTTGTGCTTCATCTTGTCTGGTGTAGAACAACATTATCTATGATTGTGGAAAGTTAGCAAAACAAAAATGCTAAACTGTTGTATGATTTTTATAGTACGCCAGTGTAACAGTCTAGTTGCAGTTCCATTTTTATATTTATTTTCTCCCGTTTTATTTTCTTAGTCTCCGTTTTGTTCCTTTCTGTGTGTTCTCCTTAGCTCATTCTCTTTGGTTGGTTTTAGTCTCTTTGAGCTTGTTTGTTTAGATTTTTGCTTTGGATTTTTATCGTTATCTATCCAGGTTTTCGTTAGTCACGCAGCAATGACTTGGATCTAACGCTTGTTTTTGATTGGACCCTAGTCAATGCTTCGTGACTTGTTTTTTCTGATTGGTGTGAATCAACCTTCTTCTCCGTTTGCTGGGAGAACTGCTCTCCCACGCCATGTTAGTTCAGTTCCAATTTTAATGACGAGACGAATGGACGTATGGGCTTTCCGTCATCTGTACTTCCTAAGCCCTGTCTACGAGAGGTAGATATAAACAACAAATTTAGTAAATATTTTGATAATATTTCGATTGATTTCGTCCGTTCCGGAACATTATATTAAATCGTATCAAGAAGAATTGTAACCAATACAAGAACTACCAGGACTTTTCAGCGACATTGTTTTGAAATTTTCACCTCATTAAATTTATTATTTTATTTTGAGATTATTTATTAAAATGTACAATATGTTCTAAATTTCAGTGTGGGGCCGCTATTAACCGAATTCTTACATTACAAGTATCGGATCGTTGGATTTCAATAGTCATATGCCTATTTTTCTTCTAAAGTTTCCAAATCCATTCGAAATTACTGCATATTCTCATTACTTAATCAAATTAGCAACATGTCTGTTCGACTATCTTTGCGTACCGTTCTGATGTTAATAGTAAATTTAATATTATTCGACATGATTAAATAATTTTGGTTTCAACTCCAGCCACTATTCTCCGATAAAAAAGTCATATTTTATAATATTATTTTGCATTTTCAAGATTTATTCAGAACGTCTTTTGTATAATGTAGTAATGACGTCACTCAATTAATAGAACTAAATTGATTCTTTCCTTACGAAGTATTTTGGACTAGAACTTCTTTCGTGTAAGTAATGCTGTGATAAAACTTTTCTAAATTAAATAACAATGTTTTGGAAATAATTTGTGAAAATATCAACAAATTTTATTAATTATTATAGAAATTATGGACATTTATATGTGACTACGCAACTTCAGTTCTGCTTAGTTAATTCAATGTACACCAGATATATCATTCAAATTTGCTTGTTCCTTCAACTCAACAGTAATTCTGTTCAGATTCTTATGAAACTATCATAACCGAAAACGTACAATATGTAAATTCAAAGTAATAAATTGGAATTCTGAAATATTTATATCTCTTCGAACAATCTTGTGTTTATGTTCAGTGAATGTAGAGTAGAAACCTCTCAGTTAACCAGGTACGATCTAAGGCATTATTTGATAATCCTCATACAGTGTTTAGTAATATTTGCAATGTGCAGTGAGTTATTTAATGTTTACCATGATATTCATTGGAGTTTAAATATTAATCGTTACGTGAAGTTGACAGCAATTGATACTAAATTATGTCTGTGTTTCGGTAAACCTATCGTTTTGAGTGATTTGATTTTAATTAGATTAGATCGGTTCATAAATCCGTAGACCAGTGGTAGGATTCTTTCGCCAGCTGAGAAGTGATAACTTGGGAAAGGAACTATATATTGAATTTCTGGTTATTTCTGCATTGACATATGAAGTGACTCCAGCATGTGATTTGCGTGAATAAATATTATTTGCATTTGTGTGTTGTGACACTACGTTTGGATTGAGTTGCGAAAGTCATTCGTTTGTGTTCGTTCGTCTTTATTTCAGGAATTGCGATTCCAGACTACAGGTGTGGGCCCTAACAAGGTAAAGATAAGACATGGTCTTTTGCCACCCTGTAGACTTCGAAGTGAGTAAAGACACAGTATGAGTCACATATGAGTCGTTATGCGTATCATCTTTTGTGATTATTTCCCAAGTAAAGATTTGCGCTTTTCTTTCCTAATCTGCCGCTAATCTGAACCAGCTGGTACTTCAGAGTATGAACTGACGATCTAATTAAAAGATTGTAGGTGTCGCCTTACCGGTATTTCGTCCCTCGATCTAAATTATTTTTTACAGCGATCACTAGGATCTGGAATCCTCTTTCCCAGATATTCTTAAATCTGGATGGCATTTCTGCGCCGCTCGTCTGGGGTGTAATGTTTGGAGCTAGAGGTTAGGTTAGATGCGTTGCGTGGGTACTGTAGGCTCCTGGCGACCCTATTTGTCTGTGTGATCCTCTTTTGGGATCATGGCTTGGGGACGTTTCACCAGGCTTTTAACAGAGCGAAATGGGTAATTTTTACCTAGTAACAAACTTGACAATAGTAGTTGAAATAGTCGTCTTAATCTACCGAGTAAAACGCTAAACGTTTACCAACTAACTGGACAATAGTTACACAAACATTCGGTAAAAACTACCGAGGAAAAGGGCAATGTTTACCCACTAACTCGGCAAAAGTAACCCAGAAACTCGGTAAAATTAACCCACAAAACAAGGGTAACTTTATACAGTACAACATTTTAACCCAGGAACTCTGGCATTTTTGCCCAGAAACTCGGCAAGATTTACCCAGGAACAAAGGTAATTTTTACGCAATTTTAACCGAGAAACTCTGTTCAATCTTCCGAGAAAAGAGGTACATTTTGCCCACTGAACTCGGCAATAGTAGCCTAGTAGTATCGGCTTAACTCTACTCTGTACGTACTCGGTTAATTTAATCGCTTATCTCGGTAAAAAGAAAGTTCGTTCAATTTGCCTTCAAACTGGGTTAAATGGAGAGATAAAAATCTACCGAGTCATTTTCGGCTAAAATAACCGTCTACTCGATGTGCTACATAGTGTCCCTGCAGCTCGGTTAAATTTAACCTTCTTTCGGCTAAATTACCCTGATTTTTTTACATTTGTTGACATTAATTTCAAGTGAGTAATTGTGAGTGAGTGAGTATACCATTTAAATATTTCTTTTATGTGAAGTTGTAGATTTTCACAATCGTTCAATGAGTTGATAGTAAATTTTTAGGCCGTCAGCAAATAAAAGTTTGTTAGGTGATTTGATACATGCAGGGAGATCATTAATGAACAATAAGAATAATAGGGGTCCTAGGTTCGACCCTTGAGGCACTCCCAAAGATACAGGATATTCTTAGGATATTGATCTTTGTAAACAACATATTGTTTACGATCATTAAAATAAGACTCAAATAGCTTAACCAGACCTGGGGGAAAATGAAATTGCCTAAGTTTTCCGGAAGAATGCTGTGATTTACTGTGTCAAATGCCTTAGCAAAGTCGGTGTATATTACATCCACTTGCTGGCCCTGGTCTAAGGTTGAAGTTATGTAGTCAGTAATGAGGCAAAGATTCGTTACAGTTGACCTGCTACTGAGGAAACCATTTTGAAATTCTGATATTGATGGTCTGACATGAATACTCATTGTTTTGTACAATATTGATTCGAACACTTTGGCAAATGTGCATAATATGGCAATTGACCTATATTTTTTTTACTTCAGATTTGCTATTGCCTTTAGGTATAGGACAATTTTTTGTTGTTTTCAATTTATCCGGAAACACATTACAAGTGATTATTAGGTTAAAAATTATATAAAGTGGTGCCAATATCTTCTTCGCAGCCCTCTATATATAACTTATCGAACCTGAGACTAGCCCTCTTTATGTATGGTCTTTCTACGAAAGGAAGATCTTTTTCGAATATATTTTTTATGGATTAAAAATATTTTTAAATATTCGCTCTCGTCTGTAGCCTTGAAAGCGTCTCCCAGCGCGTAAATAGCTTTTCAAACACAATGTCGTTTCGTCTTATAGTTTTCACTATGTTTTACTTCAGGTAGGTTAGGTTAAGTTATGTTAAGTTGATATGAAAAAAAAACAACGGTTAGGTAAGCTCCTAATGTACACTGTGTACTGGATAAAGTTGGGATAATTCTTTGCAGTTAAGTTAGCTTTAGGATACTTTGATTTCCCATACGTCGAAATTTGAAAGTTCTTGGCAAACAAATGATCACCGTCTTAATGTACTAAAACAAAAGAGTTTCCATATTACGTCTTACGCACGGATTAAGTTCTGTATATTACTATTTATTATAAATTTGCAATGCATTGTTACTTACTTCAGATTGTGCAAGACGTACAGAAAAT
>JAGDQP010069079.1:0-10936 GCA_022664845.1 Lepisma saccharinum
AATACAACTATTGTTCTCTGATCTCTGACAGATTGAAAATTTAAAAAATAAATGTCACACAACTGGTACAAATATTACTGCCTTGTAATTTGTTCCAAATACCACTATACTACCAGAATTACTGTTCATTAGAACCCATTATAGAGAAGTCAGTTAAAACCCATTGTAGGAACGTCAAAGAAACTCATATAAACTCAAGGGGGACGTCACAGAAAGAACTAAACGGGATAGTGGTCTGAACGGGTCCCCATTCTAATGTTACGCCCCATGCTCTTTTATTTCTCTGTTATTTTGAGAACAGTTGACAATATCGAAGGTGAGTCACCTCACGTGGGTGCCGACCGTCAAACTTTTGTTTGTATAGAAAGCGGAGTTAGAGGTCAGGTGATAATACTGGTAATTCAGAAGCATAATTCAGTAGTAATCTATAGTGATTGTCTACGTTTAGGCTTGTTTTGTGAACGAGATAGTTAGGAATTCGTAATCTTTAAGTCCTGCAAGGTGAAAACGTCATTTGTAATGATTTGATTTTGTTAATGTAAATGTAATAAGCAGTAGAAAATGAATTTAACAAGTGGTGCTGCAAAAAGGAAGAAAAATGAAAGAAAGAGAAGAACATTTGAAGAAAACAAGCACTTTAATTCAGTCATATTTTCGTTCTGGGCCTGAAAAAAAAAGAAAAACTCTTGTCCTTTTTTAAAAAAAAAAAATACAGATGAGTAAAATTAACAAGATAATTATGCATAATAGCAGTGTTTGAATTAAACTTCCGGACGAGGGAGGGATGCTTGTGTATTGTCGGTATGTGTACCAGGTGTATGCATAAGTTTTTGCCGTTTTTTTTTTTTGGTAAAGAAAACACGTAATTTTCAAGGGAAATTAATTTTGTTTTATTCAAAATATTGGCCATCGGCTTCACATTTCGCCCATCTTTCAGGTAATTGATGCATGCCATGCCAGAAAAACTGCTTGTCTTTTGCGGCAAACCATTCGTCGAGCCATTTTCCAACGTCTTCGAAATTGCTGAAGTGCTGCTCTGCGAGCGCGTGCCCCATTGACGCGAAGAGGTGATAGTCAGATGGCGCCAGGTCTGGGGAGTACGGCGGGTGCGGAAGGATGTCCCATTCAAGCGATTTCAAGGTGTCTTTCACTGGTTTTGCTGTGTGAGACGGCGCATTGTCGTGTAACACAATCACTTGGCCATGTCTCCGGTCGTCTTTCGAACAATGCGTGATTTAAATTAATCATTTGTTGGCAATAGCGTTGTGCATTAACGGTTTCGCCGGGCTTCAAGAATTCATAATACACAATACCGCTCTGGTCCCACCAGACACAAAGCATGGTCTTCTTGCCGAAGCGATTTGGTCTTGGTGTTGAAGGACCGGCTTCGCCAGGTGAAAGTCACGATTTTTTCCGCTTCGGGTTTTCAAAATAAATCCATTTTTCGTCTCTCGTTACAATTCGATATAAAAGGATTTTCTTTCGTGGCGTTGAAGCAGCATTTCACAAGTGACTTTGCGAATTTCCATTTGACGTTCATTCAAATCGTGTGGGACCCATTTACCCAGTTTATTGACCTTCCGCATTGCTCGTAAACGTCTGCTGATTATTTCTTGTGATACATTTAATGCTTTTGCCAATTGCTGTTGAGTTTGAGTTGGGTCATCCTCCAATAACACCTGCAATTGCTCGTTTTCGCACTTTTGTGGTCTGTCAGAGAGCGCACTGTCTTTCACATTGAAATCACCACTTTTAAATTGTCGAAACCATGTCTCACATGTTCTAATCGATGGAGCGTGTTCACCATATTTTTCTACCAGCACACGATGACTTTCAACAGCCCTTTTCTTTTGATTAAATAAGAAAAGCAATTCGTGCCGCAACTGTTCTTTTTCAGGCACAAACTTCGACATGATCAATGAACGATAAAACAAATGAATACGCTGCGTACTTTTCGCGGGCGCCATCTCTTAGGTAAACCGGAAACTATTTATGCATACACCTGGTATATAGGAAGGAAATACCTATCCAAGGCAGGGATATTATGTTATTTCTGTGATACGAGCCGGGGATAAATTTTTACGAGGAGATAATTTCCCCGCCATCCCTCCGTTAATCCGAACACTCCGTAATAGTTGCTCTTATCCATGTTGCTGTTACATTCGCATGTACAGGTAGTCATTGATTTACGACTAACCTCCATCTGTTCTGATTGACAGGTCCGTAAGTCGTTCTGGTCGTTTGTCGGCCATAAGCAGGTGATCCACAAGGCAAAATACCTCAGCGAATAAATGATCACTGATTTTTTTTTTTTTTTTACTTCTCCACACGCCATTTTGCTCCGTCTTTTATGGTTCAGAAAGAAGCAACTACCGCATTCTGGTGGTATTGAAAAAATGAAAATCTGATTGCGAAGACCGGTGATACCTATTCCCATTTAAGGTACCGACCCCTCTCCCAACTTCTCTCAATGGAAACACGAAGAACAACAAAAGGGATTTTATTGCTCAGGCGAGACGTCCAGCCCAATTGATAAGAAGCAATTCAATTTAAAAAAGACATTTAATGAACTCAAAGAAAACAATAAAAAAAATACAATTTTACAGCTCCATATGTAACAATTTCTGTACCTCATTTTTATAATCAGGAATTAACTTAATGTTCTTTCCATCGGGATCTTGTACTTGATCAAATCAAACAAGAAGCAATTCAAATATATGGAACTAATTTTTTTTTCAGCTGAGAGATTCAGTCAAGAAAATTATACAGGAGCATTTCCAATTAGGCGTTTTTTTTTTATCTCCGCTGTCTGGACAAGTTCTCATTTGTTTTCATGTTATTTTTTGGGGCTGAGGAATTCGACATTCAGTTGCTAAACATCGGGGGGCCCATAACCAACTGTAAGACTTTAAAATATATACAAAAGTCAACTCTATCGGAGACTGCATAAGACTTCAGCAAAGCTTAGATAATATTGCAAACTGGTGTGCTATTAATCAACTTGGAGTCAACATAAGTAAATGTAAAGTATTATCATTTAATAGAAATAAAACCACTCATCAATTTGATTATTCCATTAATAAAATTGTACTAAACAGACCTACTGTAGTTAAGGATCTTGGTGTCACTTTTGACTCGAAATTGACTTTTAACATACATGTAACAAATATAACAAATGAAGCCTTGAAGTTACTAGGATTCGTAATTAGGACGGGAAGAGAATTCAACAACATATCAACATTGGAAAAAATTTACTATGCTTATGTTCGCTCCAAGGTAGAATATGCTTCTTCTATTTGGAATCCATATCAATTGAAACATTGCCAACAATTAGAGAAAATCCAATCAAAATTTCTTAAATTCCTGACCTTTAAAGAAACTCGAATCTATCCTGCTTATGACAGTTACAATGCAGTCATTAAGAATTTTAATATTCAGAGCTTAGAACAAAGGCGCAACATTGCTGATCTGTTATTTCTGCAAAAAATTGTTCAAAATAAGTTAGATTGTATGGATTTAGTTTCGACATTACAGTTTCGTGTCCCATCATCTAAAACTCGCGTTAATAATACTGGTTTCTTCCACTGTAAAAAGGCAAGAACCAATATCTTGATGAGGTCACCAATCTGGAGAATTTGTACTATATATAACCAACTCTGTACAGTTCACAATGATCTGGACGTATGCTATATGTCACCTAAAGAATTTAGAGATACAATTGTCAATAAACTCTGTACAACTACTTTGTAAAGCTTAACACTATAATTAGGCCATTGCCTGTTGTGTTGTCACTAAATAAATAAATAAATAAATAAGTAACCGAGGGCCCGTGATGGCACCAGACCGGCACTGCTTCTTTTAGTTTTCGCGCTCTTTTTGTCTACAACTTCCAGGTCGCTTTTCAATTGAAGGGTACAGGGGAATAACCAACACGGTCCAAGATACAAGCTTTCCAAGGTAATGGAAAAATACATCGAAACATTTTTTTAACACTTTTTTCTTTAGTTCACAATGGTTCGTGGTGTCATCAAATCTTGGAACGTTAATTGAACTCATTTCCCGACGTCACAAAATGATGAATTTTTTTCAGAGTGACGTAAGTCCGGTGACAATACAATATTCCATTGTTACTTTCATATATTTCTATATTTTAAAAGCGAAGTTTAATATTTTTTTTAATTCTCAACTTCTATATCCTAAAATAAATACTAGCCTGCAGCTAGGCTGGGTTTTCCTGGTTGCAGAATACCTTGGGATTTGAGTCACAAAACATTTAGCTTGAAAAAATGTATCCGAACATCGAAATAACTCGAAAAATAATAATAATAAACTCTTTTAACACAATCTTTTCTTAATCAATTCGTACTAAAAAGTTAAAAAAAATGTTTATGCATGACTAAAAAGAAAAGAATGGGGCGCGTCATTTCAAGAATTTATAGTTACTGTATATGAGAGCGCGCTCATGCTTTTCTTTTTAGGCATGCATAAACAAAATTAAATTTTTACTTTTTAGTAGGAATCGATTAAGAAAAGAATGTCTTTAGAAAGTTTATTATTATTTTTTTTTCCTTTACATGGTTTCTTAAGATTTCCATACCTTGACACTTAGTTGCTTTTCTGCTTTGCGACTCGCAATGTTTCAGAGTTGAAACGGGTCCCTGGATCAAGTTTCAGACCAGGTCACCTAAGTACGAGTCACCAAAAGTAACCCGGTTTCAGCCCTGCTACGTTTAAGATAACTATGAAAGGAATGCAATGACCCCATAATCTGAATTTCAGGTATTTTGGGACCAGTTGGTGGTATTTTCTCTGTACCTTTCACTACGTACATAGTAAAAAATTCCTGAGTTAATTCAGCGTTACGGCTGCAGCGATATTTAAACACTGCTGAGTTAAAAGTTCAGCGTCTTATCGTCTGGGCTATACCGCCAGACCGAAAAAAACACTGGATTCATTCAGTATAGGGATCAAAAATATGTTGCTGAACCCCAAACATAAACAAAGCTACTCGCATAATATATGTTATTGTTTAATCCCTTTTCCATTTGTCAGCTAAGGGACAGAATTCCTCATTGAGAATATGTTCCATTTCTATTAAAGCAAGGGATCAAGATGGTAACAGGCAAACACTTGTGCATGTTGATTTAATACAAAAAGTGGTATTCATTCTGAGTCACCGAAAAGTGTTGAACTAACGCAGGCATTTTTTACTGTGTACGATTGTGTGATACTTCGATTTTAGACGTTTCTTGTGGCGCTCTTTCGTACGCACTCATCAGTTCTTTAATCAGAAAGTAGCATACCTTATGGTTTCCTGGTTAGCTGGAGGTTCCACAGTGGTTTACTGCCATCGCAGACCATAACTAAAAAAAAATGCCACATTAACCACACTGCCATATATCAGCAATGTTGTTAATTACCAGACTGGACAGGATGGGACAGCAAAATCGACGAAGTAACCTTCATTTTGGGTGTCTACCACGTTGGAAAATCTGGAATACTCAGGGAATTTTATAAATCTGGAAAACTCGAAGAAATCTATAATTTATGAGGGAAACTCAGGGAAATTTATGGGATGGGCCTGTCCACAGTTAGAAAGAACACTGGCCCGGCAAGGCGGAGGTCGTGGGTTCGATTTCCATTGCTGACCTGATTTTTTCAATGTGTTAATGTTTTTATTTTCCTTGTGAAATACGATTAATGTACGAGATGCATGCAAGGGTGGTGGTGGGATTTATAATATTGTCATTGTGTATTATCTACATGTTCCACTGTTAAGAACTCAGGGAATTTGAAAAAAAAATCATCATGGAAAACCTGGAAAACTCAGGAAATTTCAAGTCACAAACTTAGTATACACCATGATTTCATCCACACGCTATCCTGTAACCAGGAGTTTTGCCTAAATATACTATTCCGTTAATGTTTTTGTTTTGATTTGGGGGCTGAGATGGCTCGCTAAAACTAGTATTATTACAGGTTCCACCTGAAGTAATTTATTTCTGTGCAATGTGCTAGGTTTTTGGTTTTGAATTTAATTTGTAAGGCCTTTAGGCAACGGCAGAACCCCGAGAAAACCTAATAGATATGCCATACGGTGTTTATCCACCACAAAGCCCACATGGGACGAGCAGGGATAGAACCGACAACCCTAAGCACCAAATATCAGCGCTCTACCATTGAACCACGGCGCCCTGTATTAGTTTTTTGGTATGTGGTACAGGTAAGATGTTGGTGGAAAGCCTCACAACCACGTCAAGGTCTCTTACCTTCTGTGAGGGCCTCTAGTGTTTTCAAAGTTGGTAGAGGGACGCAAGATCGTTTGTACCGTACGATCTTACGCCGGAGAACCAACTAACACAGCATTTGGTCGACTGTGTGTTCGCGGCTGCTGTTCTCGAATGTGTGTGTCTGTTTCTTCTCGTTCCTGTGGAAGCTAACAGATGCTTCACTAAACCTGACTTGGCAAACCCCTTGTTATTTCTGGGACCATTATAGCGAGGCGCTTGCCGGGTACTCTTTAGCAAATCATTTGTTAAATTCCGGGATACTGGGAAGTTGTGTCCCGTCGCAATTGCCGACAAATGGCTCGCCAAAACTGATCTGGCAAATACCTTACTATTTCTGAAGCCATGATAGTGAGATCTTTGCCGGGTACTCTTCAGCAAGCCATTTGCTTATATACTTGTGTCAGACGCACGAGAATCGTGCATGTATGTGAGTGTAAATATTTTTAGAATTTTGAAAAATGTAGTCATAGGTTCAGTGATAGTAAAAGAGTATTGTTAATAAAATATAGTGCTTGTTGTACTTCGTTGCACGGTAAGTACATTGACACTTGACGATTGTTAGCTCTGCTAATCTACAACAATGCAGTTTGTTTGAACCGAAAATTCTTAATTTTCATAGGGTCAGTATATTAAATACCGAAAATTTATATTAGCTAAGTCTGTGTCATCTTTGTTCACACAGTGTTCGGAAGAATATACGTGGTCTAAACTAGACGTGGCAAGCTTCTTTCTATACGAGGGGCAATGTATGAATGGTCACGTCACGGGCCGTCATCAGAAGAAATATAAATAAATATAACTATTAATCAGAAAGTCTGCGGTCGAAACAAATATAAATACATCTAATTTATTATAGTTTCAGACCTGTCAACGCTCACTCATTTTGCATGAGTCACACGCATCGAAGCATCAACTCACGCTCTCACGCAAAGAACCTGCAAACTCACGCATTTTGAGAAAAAGTTCAAAATTTAACGCTCGCGCTGTAAAGTGAAGCAAAAACGAAAATTTTTATTTTCTACAATGGCAGCATTGTGAAATAGGTGATAGTAGTAGTTCGATACCAGCGCTTGCTTATTATAAACAGAAAAACTGCGAGAGAGTGTGGTTTCTTACCTTTGGCCGGTGTAAACCTTCCACTAAGCTTTTAAAGACTGCAAAAAAAAAAAAAAAAAAAAAAAACTACCAAGTTGTACAAATAACTGTGTGTTATTTTTTTTTAAGTTTATTATTGAACTGTTGAACTGATTATATTTATGTTTTTATTCCTTGTTATCTTTCAACATAGTAGTAGATATATTGCAGAAAACAGAGCCAGGGAAGATTTCCCCAGAGATGGGGAAATCCCAATCATCTCCCGCTTCAAGAGTTCGGTCATGGTGGCTGTCAATTTTTTGTGTTATATTAATGATATATTAATATATCGAACAACACAATAAATGAGAGCAGTACGAAAAACCCATTAGCAGTGTCACGATATTACCAATCTTTATCCTATAATATCAGGAATTACTTCAGTTTATCACAAAAGACAAAACAATATATGTCTTGTACCTATTATTAATTTCTATTATTCTGTCTGGAGGCTTTCAGAAGAAAGTTGGACCAATCATATTTTGACTGCCAATAATATCGCGTTTTTGGATATATGTATTGTTCTCCAGAAGTAGAGTTCCTGAAGATTGTCGTTTCGAACATATTGTTATTGCTAAAAAGTTTTAGGTCCAAATATTTGAGTCGTATTCGTTTGAATTTCTCTGTTAAATTTATTTTCCGGATCTATATAATTTAATCTGTTAAATAATTATTCTAATTATGTGTCTTCTGTATAAAATACGACCATGTCGTCTAAGCTTCTAGAATAATGTAGGTATTTTACATATAGGTAAAACGTGTTTCAAACCTGTCCACGCAGCGATCACTTATAGTTTTATTTGCTTCTGTATCACTAATCCGATGTCGTACTGCAAAACTAGTACCACAGAGTAAAATACGTATATACGTATTTTACTCTGTGCTAGTACGTATTCACATGCACGAATCACAGATAAATAAAAAAGAAATCGTTTGTCATTTGTCGTAGTTTCTATCAACAACCACTAGGTGACATTTTTTCCACTACAAGAAATACTCAGTGATTTTGTGGGATTTTTCGACATATTATTTCGAGAAAGGAACAAAGGGATATTCATGAAAAATAAGGTCATTCAGTTATGATGAACGAAAGAGCTGGCCGAAATTGATTGTCCTGTATTTGGTACTTCGCATGTTCTTCCTTCTCTTGAAGCGCTAAAGATAACTTCTGCCGTCCAAAGGTAAAAGACCATATCTGGACAATCGAAGGAAATAGAATTGTTTAATAATAGGTAGACCCTATGAAGTCAAGTATTGCAGATACGGTTTTCTGCCTTTGAACAAAGGTCTGCCGTGCTTAGGCAAAAAGCTGTATCTGCAAAATTGTACAAACTGGGTTATTAACACAACGTAGAGCATATGAATTCAATTTAGGTCAAATTTGCAGATACGGCTTTTGGCCTTTGGACAGCAGACTTAGTGTGGTGATAAGAATCTTCACGCACCCAGATTTCTTGTATTCCTTGCTTATTGTGAGTGACTGCATGTGCTGTGTGTACTTGTAGGATGTGTGCGAAGATGACTTCTCAAATTATTCTGCGTGACTGCTGAAATTATTTTCCTTCAGACTGCTGAAATTAGTTCCATTCTGAACAATGATCAGTGTGCGAATTAAACTTTTTAGCCAGGGGGGGTATAAAACATAACTCACGGATTTCAACGGGCAACCATTATATATATAATTCAAAGCCATATTCAATCCACTACTGGGTGAGGCCTCTCCGGAAAGAAGAAATTGGTCTCCTCCTCGCACGCTGACTAGACGTGTTAGGACAGTAGCTTCCCAATTGCATCACGATCCTGGGTGGTCACCATTCCAGACCCTCTCGCTTTCGAAAAAAATCTCTTGGGAGAGACGGAAATCGAACCCGGAACCCCATGATCAGCAGTCAGCGACGGTAACCACTTAACCAGTGGGGGGGGGGAGTCCCATTTTCCAATAGGAGGTACTAAATAAAACCAATCATATTAAATCATTCAGATCAAGCTACTTCATAAGCTTCACAAAAGAAATTGCTCCAAAATATGCTTCTTAGCTGCTAGTAAAAGTTCATATACCCTTGTCACTTGCCTGAAAATAGTTTCAACTTCCGCCAAATAAAAATGTTCCGATTTTCTTTCTAATCTTGATCGAAACATCTTCAAGGGGGAAGAAATTTATCCCTGGCAGGGCCGAAAAATAAATTTGTCAGGATGGGAAACTTATTTGCCAGGGGGGGAAATCCCGGGCATCCCCCCGTTAATTCGCACACTGACATTGATTATAACTCCTCTACGTGCTGTGAGACAATGGTAAGTGTTGGGTTCATTAACTATTTTCGCATTTATAACTTAATATTGCGTTGTGGGACATTTGGGGTAAAAATGGGACATTTTAATGTTCTGAATGGGATTTCACGCTTCTTCAGGTTGGGAACACTGGAATACATGTCTCTTAAGTATAGTAACTAATAATAAATATTCTGTACACTTCGACCGTCGACGTATAAACTGTGGCCGATGGGAAAATTTTTCTCAGTCCGAATAATCTTGTGATTTGGTCATACGGAACCACTCTCCTACACATAAATATATTTGATCCTTTCACATATTTTGTTTGTTGTATATATCGGTTCACTGTTGCCAAATATTGTTAGTTTTTGTACATGGAAACTTTTTTTGATGCCTAACTTGGAAATTTCTTTCTTCGGCTGTTTTCTATGCATCTGAGTGGACTATTTTTCGTTTTTGTCATTCAAAGCTTATATTATTTAAAACAATTGAACATTTTAAAAATTTCTCTTCCAGATGTCTGTGTGGGATCTCTACTCGGTTTATATATATATATGTATATATATATAATATTTTGTACTACCCTAGACTGACATCCCTGGATTCGAATAAACTATATGTAGCTTTGACACCCGGTGAATTGGTTCATATTTTGGAGAAATGTCTTATTTTAATATCAGCCTGCGTGTGACCGTTGAGTGGACGCACAGAGGACGGACGTGCTT
Organism: Lepisma saccharinum; assembly: GCA_022664845.1. NCBI lineage: Eukaryota > Metazoa > Arthropoda > Insecta > Zygentoma > Lepismatidae > Lepisma > Lepisma saccharinum. Next base: position 10,421 of record JAGDQP010069079.1, read on the forward strand.
TTCTCCTGCTCTCTGTTAGGGGTGTCCATGGTGAAGTGACTGTGAATGTGAGCTTTCAAGTGTTTTAAAGCTGCAAAGTCCAGTGAATTTCTTTTTATCGTTGCAAATTATCTGTGCAAGCAGCTAACCTATTTGTGTTGTGTGTGTTTAGTGAATCTAATTAACCATGGGCATCACAAATAATGAATGAAAAAAAATAGAAGATGTGGTACAGCGTGCTATTTCAAAGGAACTAAACGAACAATTTAGTGACTTGGACGAGAGAATTGCTCTCTCTTTCGCCAGCGTGAAGGTACAGGACATGATCAGAGATTCGCTAACTAAAGTCATCTCCACCGTAGTGGAAGAAGCCATAAAAAAGAGAAAGGAGGAGTTCGATGATCAACTGTCGAGCATGCAAACATCAATGAAAACTCTCGAGCAGAAGATAAATGATTTAGAACAGTGTGATAGGAGGCTAAATCTCATCGTACATGGTGTAAAGGAAAGTGAAAACGAGGACTGTGACAAATTAAT
>JAGDQP010069080.1:0-10936 GCA_022664845.1 Lepisma saccharinum
GCCAGAAGCTCCGGGAGCTTGGTTGGGAGGTTCTTATGCATCCACCTTATAGTCCGGACCTGGCACCGAGTGATTACCATCTGTTCCTGTCCACGGCGAACACGTTTGCTGGTGCAAAATTCGCGTCAAGAGAGGCTTGTGAACATCGACTGTCTCAATTATTTGCCAATAGGGACAAGGGCTTCTATGAGAGAGGCATCATGATATTACCTTCAAAATGGCAACACGTTATCGAACAAAACGGCGCATATGTGACCTAAATCGGACCATTCTAACTATGGTAAGTCAAGCCTTAAATGTCATGCAAAAATAATGGATTACTTTTTACTACACCAGATATATAACCGTAAATAAGCACCGTTAAATAATTGCTAAATAATTATGTTAAAAAAGAAAGATGAAAGAGAATAATGGTCATGTCCAGGGTAATCCGTTGTCGGACGCCATATATAAAGAAGTTTTAGAATTATTAAATTTATGTCTGCAGGAGAATAGCAGATTTCGCGTGAAACACTTGTTTATTTTATGTTTAGTAAGAGTGAGACAAGACAGTGAGATGATTGTTTATATGCACAATTTAATTTACGTAGATAATTTACTCTTTGGCAGACAATTTTGGAAGATTCTGACAAATTGCTTTCATATAATTATAGAATAAGTATGTGCAGCTGTAATAATATATGTGACTGATGTCTACGACACTCTGGGTAATGTAACAAAGTTAGAACGTTTAATATACTTTTTCCATACCGCGAAGATAGTTCTATTTTTAACGATACCTTTCTTTTTCAGGGATACGCTTTTCCAGAGTTGGTAGAATATCCTCGTGGGGTATTCCCATTCAGTTGTAATTGCTTCCGAGACTCGATGCCTGCTCGACGACGATTTCAGGATGCAAATAGTGTTTCCCACGTTAGTGACGGGCACTTGTGTTGGTGATTCCTATTGTAGTCGTAAGCCCATTTGGGACAAAAATTGATAGGGTACATTTCTCGTGGGTGATTTACTCACCTCTTGAGACTTATATTGTGGAACGTGTTACGCTTACCAAAAGAAGCAGGACTTAGGTAGCAAAATTACTTTTTAGGCCGAGTTGTAGTGCGTCATTCGTTCACAGCCTTCTAATGATTTAACCAGATACTATACGTGATGCCCTGGGCAGAAGATGAACCCAATGAACTGTAATAACAGCACACTTCTCCGCGATTAGGTACTTTGTAGATAGATCTCAGAGTAGTCTGATACTATGTAATATGATTTCCTATTCAAGACTTATGTTAAAGATGTACCATACTTACCACAATTGTCTTTAACTGTGAACGAACTCTGCATCTTGCACCACCACTCCGTGCAGTCTGTGATAATTGATATGCAAGGTTGCCACCTTTGTGTTCAAGAGAATCAGGACAGGCCCTGTACCTGGGATCTCATGGTGTCAGGACATAGACTTATATCTGGAGATTGAAATATGCATAACGTAAGGACACTATGTAACTAGTTACATCTCTTAGGCGTTGACAAGCAAATCATTGGACTAAAGTTTCAATGGACCCTGGGTCGATTCCCGTTGATGCCAAGCTTTTTGTTTACATTTTTATTTTCAAATACATTTTTTCACTTCTGTTTTAGAATAATTTTCTGCTTTTGCTTCCATCCCTTTCACTGAAGCAAATTAGGTAAAGTCATTTTAGAGTTTTGTTTCCTTTCACGCGATGAAAATAAAACACGCTTCAAACATTTCACAAAATTCACAGACGTAGGTTAGAAATGGTTAAAAATCACAAGTCAGCAAAATTTATGATTGAAGAATTCCTCTTCAAAAAAGAGTTCAGTGTTTGCTGTATGAAACCGTAGTAATTCCTTGATAATGAAATTTCTACGTAGGAAAAATTGGGTTCCAACTTCGATTGCGATTTGTTAAGCCGCCATGATTTGTGTGTTCTATCTGGAGGTACCATTTGTAAAAATTCCACCATAAATGTAGACGCCTTTAGAGTCCAAAGTAAACATCTTTTGAAAGTTTTACCAAGGAATTCTGGTCATGTTTGGAGGTCTTATACATTGTAGTGTAGTTTTGATTCGCCAATTTTCCAATACCAGGTATTTCTCTACGTGTGATAGAAATATCGAGGTTGGAGATGTGGCGAATCAAAACTACTCTAAAATGTACGACCTGAAAACATAATTCCTTTGTAAAACTTCGGAAAGATGTTTAATTTCGGGGCTAGAGCCGTATAAATTTATGGCAACTTCGTCACAAATGACGTGATATCTCCAGAAGAAAAATCACACAAACCATATCAGACTAGCAAGCTGCACTCGGGGTAGTTCCCAAAATATCTACTCCAGCAAAATTTATGATTAATGGGTGCCTTATAGACGTGTTTCCCTACATAGGATATTTGTTATCAAGGATTTACTACGGTTTCATAGGGCAAGTATTCAACTCTCCTTTAAGCGGTATTCTTCAAGAGTAAACTTTGCTAAAAATATATATATTGGACAAATTTAATTGTGATTTCTTAAACTGAAACGGCTTGCATTATAATTTCTGTATTATATAAAATCATTTGTGACAATGTGGCCCTAACTTTACATATCTGCAGCTCCGAAAATATGCATTTGCGAATTTACAACTTTAACTTCGTTCCTGGTTATCGTAAAAGTACAGCAAATGTTACCACTGGAATAAATTGTTAAGTTACTCAAAAGTTTGCTCCGTAAGTAAGAAAACCCTTCGGCTGACCTTCTCTCTTTTTGGCAACAGTTATTATACGTTGCGCTACTACTACCCACTAGAATAAGAAAAAGGTAAAGTGTCATACAGGAACTGCGCGTTTGGTAGTCAATAATCCCCTGCTGTTAGTTACCTGAGCGATAAAGAACTCACTCGGTTGCTTCCCTATCAGCAAAATTCGTCGGGTGAAAGTTGGCCCAACCGCGAAATAGTTGGGATGCCATTGGCCCTACCCCGGCCCGACGAAGCTTGCTAATAGGGTCTCAACCAGAATACGGTTGCTGTCGGAGACGGGGTAACGTGTACAAATGATAGTTTGATCGAATTTGATTTTAATCGTCTGTAGGGAACATTATTATTGTGTTTACAGAATTTTGTTCAGCGCAACCGAGTAAATTATAGTAAATGGTTGGTACTCCGGTTAACACTTATCTGTTTCCGTTCCTATTCGCGGGGTGATCATACACTCGCTCACTCACTCATATATTTTTTATTTCTTTTCACTTCAGACACTCAAACATATATTATTTACATTAAACATGTATTTACAGTAAATCTATAACATTAGTTTTAAAGAATTGATTTTGTTAATGACTTTCACGTATGTTTGACTCTGTCCAAATTATCATCAGTCTTCTTCCCATCTCATTGAATTATATCAATGCTCAAATCAAGGTTGGTTTTAACAATGGCTTTAAAATGAATTTGGTCTATATTTAATAAGCGGGGAAGGTCGAGATCGTTCCTCTTTTGTGTCGGTTCATATTTTTGATAAGATCCATATGCATTTAGGATATTGATTACTTCACTGTTTTAAATTTTATTTTAATTTGACCCTGAAAATGTATGTATATCAGAGATCTGTTTAATGATCAATCGATCATTTGAATGTGTATATTTGTGCCCCCAATCATTTCTGCTAATAAATGGATTTGCTGGTGCAGTATCTGCATATCCATTTAGTGACTGGATGGTCTTTGTCAACCAATGTGATATGTATTTGGGGCAGTTCGTGTTTCATTTCCCACATTTTCTTAACTGTCACAAATTTCAGAAAGTTTGTATATTTTTCATTTTCGAGCAAAAGAACACTGATCGAATGGAAAAAGCAATTACCATCGCTTGTGTGTAGAGTCACAAATATGTCTCTGAACAATTTATATTCCGGGTGATGAATCAACCTTATTGTTGGACTAACAATTTGATTTTTAAATGCAAAATGTTGAAGTTTATCTACATCTTGCAGTGTTGGAATTAATCGTTCAAGAAATGTTTGGAGATCTTTGTATTTGTATTGGTTTCTGATGTATGCCATTGTGTATGTATTAAGCGATTATTCAGTTCAGTTACCGGGTCTTTGGTGGAGCTAATTGATTGAGTTACGGATGTTGGCTGTTGTTCGTCATCCGAAGTTGATGAAGATAAACTGTGTTTTGATTTGAGGTCGGATAAGCTGTCCTCTTTTTGGCATGGAACTTCAACTCTAGGGATTTCATGGTCACTGATTGTGTGAGATGGAGGTTCATGTGTTTCTCCTCTTACAATACCTGGGTAAACAGTCCGAATATCTATCAAAATCTTTTGAAACATCTCTGGTAAATCCGGCCGAAGTCTCATACATACTCCGGTATGCATCCGGTTGCTAACATTTACCCTACTCTCGGTTAGTTCCATACATATTAAGTGTATAGTACAAAAACACAAAGGAACATAAAGCCTTTACGAGATTATATATGGTCTAATAAATTTAGGTCTTTGAACAAAAATCAAGTATTTTCTTTGAGCTGCTCCTAATTCCTCAAATAAATAGCTACTTTTGATTTACCCTATATTCGTCGGAGCTACTGTTCGGATTGTCGCGAGTAAGAATTGTTAAGAGAGTTTGAGTTCGTAGACTGATGGAGAGCGGCGACGTTTCATATTCCAGATTGTTAATTGTTGCCAAGGAACATACAATTTCTTCCCCTAAGAACCAATTTATTTATTTCCGTTGGCAAACAAAAACAAAAATGAAATTTGCAGCCAGAAAATAAAAATGAACAAAACAATTTAAAAAAATAACAGAAAAAAAAAGAGCTCCGCAAGAGTTAATAACATTCTCGTCTCTCTTATTTTATTCTCGGTTTCTGTGAACTTCCTTTTTTCCCGTAGGTTTTCGGAATTCGAGCTGCAGGAAGAGAATTTATAGCAGACAACATATCATACTCTTTTCATGATTTATAACATAGTCGAAACAATTTCCATGTGGCGGAACATTCAGCAGAAATAATAACATCTGTTCATTTTTAACTTTCATAATACTTTTATATATAATTATATTGCTCTTTGCTCATCTTTTTCATATCCACGTTTTATCTTCCCTTTGCAATGTTTCCGCCTTTTCGAGAGAACTCTAGGACTTTTTTGTTACAAAAGTCAGTTACGAACTTTTATGAAACTGTCGTTTACCAAATTTCAAGATCTTCGTGTAGATCCCACACATTTTCAATACCTCTCCTTCATTCTTTATGATGCTCAAAGGCCATGACTTTCATATATCTACTTCAACGCATATCATTTTTTTTTAGGTGAAGCACCTCTCATCTCCAGCTCCAAATCTTCACGTGCTTTCCCTTGTAAAAATGAGAGAAGCTAATGGGATTCACGTCACATAGAATATCTTTGATCCTTTTCGTTCTACGAGAAACTAAGATTTTTTTTAACCTCTTGATCGTCAGTAACGCTAGTCTCAACCCAAGTGTAGACAGGGTCAACTTGAACATCTTCCTTAAAAACCTCCTTAATATTTTAAAGAAATTCTTTATTATATTATATATTACTAACTGTGCGTTCCACAACTTCTGTCTCCTTTCAGTTTCACAGTTTAGCGTAGAATGGATCAAAGTTCTTTGCTGAAAATTTGCAAGCACGTAAGCGAGTTACGTAAACATTGAATGAGGCTAACTAAAAAAAGAATCAACAAATATTCAATCAACAATTGCGTCACAAGCAGTTATTGGCTCTCCCTAATTTGGAACAGACTGTCCCTGAGAATTCTCGAATTACCGGAATTCCGGCAATCCTAGAAGCTCTTATGTTCCCTATTTTTTTGACACAGGGTGGTGCAGGACTTTACTTTGGATCAGGCCTCCATAATGTAATCCTAGCATTGTATCCACTTTCGTGGGGCGATTGCATATTTTGTCACCATTCCTTTATTTTATACAAATAACATACAGCATTGAGGGACGTCAAAGACACACAGCACAACATAGACTTGGCTTCAATAGAGCTGCAAAGTATTAAAAAATAATAGAAATATTAATTAGTGTTCCTCTCAGCTGCTGCTAGTCTTCTCCATTGTTGGATCCACTATGCCCACCCGAGTAATGGCTGAGACAGAGCTCCTCGCCCGGGTGAACCAGAATACCACTTTACTGCATCACAGCTTCAAACTTGTTCACCTCACTCGCGATCATTTACACTACAAGAGAAAAAGTCCGACTGGTTTTTTATCTATGTTCAGATTTTCAGCACATTAACACTTGTATCCATTATTTATTTATTTTACTGTAATGATAAGTAAATAACATCACTGATTTCAAAACAAAATTGGAAACAATATTTTGATACAACTGTGAAAATGAACCAAATATTACTAGAAGCAATTTAATACTAGATTTCCCGTACTTCGGACCTAGATAAGTACAACTCAGCAATCGCGACCACACCTTAACACACTAGAGGCACTCCGCAACCGTTTTCGTAGTATCTTTGGCATGTACCTCGGAGAAAAAGGTTAATGGCGTATTGAAGGATGTCCCCTATAGTGTGTCAGAGTGTGTGTGCCTATATAGATCCTGGAGTACAGTAAATCTAGTACTAAATTGCCTACAGCAATATTTCGTTTCTTTTTCACAGTTTTATCTTCTTGTGTTTTAGTATTGATTTCCAATAAGGAAAATTTCACTTTTGTAGTTTTGTTACTGAAAACGACGAAACGTTTGTGTAATGTTAGCGTACTTCACCTTATTCAATTCTTACATATCTTTCTTATGTGCTTGCAAATTTTCAGCAAAAGTATGGAGTCTTTTTATCCTAAAATTGGAAACAAAATCGGGACAGAAGCTACGGAACGGACTGAACGAACTGAATATAATATCAATCGGATGCTCAAATTGTTCCTGGCGACACCATATTCTACAAAATTAGGTTTAGGTTGGTCATCCGGTCATTACTTGATGTCTCTCTCTCCCTTGTTTGAGCACACCGCATTCATCAGAATATTCAACCTGCTAGTTGAATGAACATACTGCAGATCAATCCTCATGTTAAGGACTTAGGATGATGGGACCTACAGCTTCCTGACGTCTTCTAAATAACTAAACGTACTTAGTAACGTTTAAAATGTTTCCTTGGCTTGTCCCTGAGATACGGTCTTAAAGGTAATGTTTGTGTTTTGTTTTTACGTAGGCTCAGTACCGTATATTGGCACATGGACGAGATATCCGGTAGCTTTGTTTGGGATTGTGTGCTATTTCAATCAATCTCCAAAGAAGTGAATGTGAAACAAGAAATGTAATTAAAATTAATAAACCAGTGAGAGAACCTGTCTGCTAAAGTAGTTTCAGATTAGAATGTAATCAGCTGTAAATATTTATCAGTTAAGAATTTTCAACATTTTGAAATAATACAAATCTAGAACCTATGAATACAAAGTTGAAATTACTTTGGACTGTCCATGCCTACTTACTTTATAGATAAAATATTAGCACTCAAGGGATATCTAAAATCTAAGCAAACTTTATTAGTTTTCTCACTAAAAAGCACCGAAACAAAAGTATAAATCCCAGCTATCTGATCCCATTTACACGTATAATTATCTTATTCCGGTACTTTTTTGACAATTTTTAATCCAGCGTTGATAGTTTTTCCGTAGAATCCAACATACTAATTAGAAATAATTGACAACTATTTACTGAAGTCTTGAAGCTTTAAATCTTCGGTAGACGACATATTGTAATAAATATTCTACTACTACACAGTAGTAGATATCTCGTACTACTTGTATGTATAAAAGGTAGCTGAAATACGTTACATAGTGCGACTCACCGTGGGCATTCTGCGAACTTATTCACTGTACCATGTAGAATACATTTCAATATAATCTACTTTTACTACTAAGTTATTTTCTTTTCCAGGTAAATTTTCCATTCCTCCAGTATATTTCTCTCTCCCATGTACAGAAGTATTCATAGAAATATGAATATAGAGAATTGACAATAATAAAATGCCAGAATGTCCACATGATCTCCTTCAGTCCTTTCTTTCAATCCTTTTTATTGGGCTTTCTCATACCAAGCTTTGTTGGATGGTTGAGCAGATCTTCTACCTCTTCAAAAAAATACTGAGTTTCGACTCTCGTTTCATAAAAGGCTATGATTTTATTTTCATTTATTAAATATCCCAGTTTCGCTCGACTACTATTTGTACTCTCTACCCTTTTCAAAGGAACAAAAAACACGCCTAATCAAATATTCGCATAGAGAACCCTTTTGTCTCTGACTCTCAAAATAGAATTTTGATGTTCAAAAGAAAATCCTTTATAAGAAACATTCTTTATCTATCTTTGGGTCAGTGATATATCTTTGTGTGGTGTGTCCATATATGAGAGAGAGAGAGAGAGAAAGAGAGGGAGAGAGAGGGAAGGTAATGTTTAGCATTAATTTCATTGAAATACTAATGATTAAAGTATTTATGTTTCTTCTCTTAACTTTTATTATTTTCTAAGTCAGTGTATGCGCCGTTAACTGAAACCTAAATATATGTTAGTATCTTCTAATCTAGCGGTTGTCAACCTTTAATACTCACGGACCTGTACATTATAGAGATAAACTTTCAGGACCAGGAATATGCCAGTAAGCTTGAGATTTATTTCACACTCGAAAGATGTCAGCACATCTTCAGAGTTTTAGAAAGGAAATGTAAACTTTAACCTCAACATTGAATTGTGAAATCTACAAAATAAATGTTAAATAATTAAAAATATATTAATTTGTAAGGACCACTTCAATAGTTTCACGGACCTGCGTTTTAAAACCACTGCTGTAATCTTTGTCACTAAAAAAAACTACCGGTCTACCCTTTTGTTAAATTACCTTCATGAATTAGTAATGTACTCTGTGATATATTCTTCTCCATGTTCCATCATTCCGAAATGCTTCATTTTAATGAGAAATTAGTCTAACCGTTGTCAATTTAACTTGCACTATTTTCTTAAATATAAATACAAACTCAAGAACTGTTCTTCTGTTTCTTCCTTACTGACTCTGATTTTTAACGATTTATTTATCCAATTACAGGCAGGTTTTGTGCTTGTTTCCTCTTCTGGATGTTCTTTGCATAAAACCTCCTTTTCTTACTCTAACTCTGTATATTCCTTTCAGAAAGCCTGTGTTTCTTCACTCGAACTCTGCATGTTTCTTCTTTTTAAGAAAACCTCCTTTTCTTTTTTTATTTCTGTATATTCTCTGCATAAAACTCTCTTTCCGTCACTCTAGCTCTGTACGTTCTTTTCAGAAGCTTCTTTTTCTTCACTTTAACTCTGTATTGTCATGTCGTATATATTACGTTAATTATTTGTCTCTGTATTTGTGTAATAACTGTAAACATGTTTTTAGATGGTAAGCGACAGGACACGAACCAAGGATCAAGGTTAAGATAAACTTATTTAATTCTCATTTCTCTTGTAATATTGTTTTAAGATGCAAGATTAGCTTCCAACATAAGATTTGTGAATTTGTAAATTACAAGCATACAAAGATGAAAGAACGGAAGTGGATCTGCTTTCTCCAAAGGCAAAGTACAGGCTTCGTTTGCAAGTCTAAAGTTTAATCTCAGTCTGCAAGTCTAAAGTTCAATCGTGTACTGCAATTCTTGTTTCACTTGCTAAGCATCTCGAATAACAGTTTATACTGCAAGATCAAGATTCACCTGAGTTAGCAGTCTAATGTTCATCTTAATTAGCAGTTCTTATTTTACTGGTTGTGCATATCGAATAACATCTACGAGCCCGATCAAAGTACAATCTACAACAACAGTTTCAAAGGTCACCGGATGTCGTCTATCAAATCTCTCAGAGCTCAGCAGTCCAAAGTTCAGGTTGGTTGCTATTGGCTCTGAAGAGACTGGGTCGTTCCTAAAAGCATGGTAAGTGCTCTGTGATTGGCTGAGGACAGCGTTACCATCCAGAACTGAGAGTACGATTTGATATATAAAGCCACCATCCGAAACATCGTTATGCAGCGTTGTAGGAGAGATGTAGTTCGTAACAGTTTGACTTGTGTTGCAGATTTGCTACCAGTCATTGTACCCGACTCTGCTCCAACTTCCAGCTCGTTGTCTTTATCTACACCAAGCGACTTCAACTGCAAGCGACGAGGCTCAACTCTGACCGGACTTAGGGAAATCCCAACTCTACTTTCATCTTACTTTGCTTAGAGTCTCTATTTTTCATGTGCAGGTAAGTTGGAAACTATTTCTTGCTTGTTCGACCATATTTCGTAATTAATATTTATTGCAATGTAAAACTCAGTGTTTTAGTAAATTCAGTATCTTGTGTTCGTGTACGGGATTTCTCTACGTTGTTATGTTATTTAGTATTAAAGTAAAATTGTACACACAGTCAAACTTCTTGAGTTTAATTGTCTTATTAATGTCATGTCGTTTAATTAGTATCTATTTAGAACACCGGCTCTACTCATTAGCACGTACTGTCGCCCCCTTATAATAGCTCTTATACAACCTATTCTATTTAAAAGGGACAAACCAAGTCATTTATTCACCTAGAAGGACAGTATAATATTTTTAGAAAGCTTCTTTTTCTACACCCTAATTCTGTATGTTCTCTGCAGAAGGCTTCCTTTTCTTCATTCTAACTCTATTATTCTTTTCAGAAAGAATTCTTTTCTTCACTTTATAGAGTTTTCAGGCTGTTTCCTTGGAAGAACTCTATGTAAATAACTTGCAAACAGTTCCTCGGTTAGTACACGAAATAATAGTATAAACAATTATTGACTGTTTGACTAACAAACATTTTCTCACAGACACGCTGGTTTTCGTTAGAATTAGTCGTTTAGTTGGACTATTTCTGTTGGAAGGTCACCAGCATCTGTACCGCAGACATGTTTCTGTTGTGTAACGAAGAAATTAGGTAACTGT
>JAGDQP010069081.1:0-10935 GCA_022664845.1 Lepisma saccharinum
ATCAATATTTCCTCCAGATTTTTTCCTCAGTCACAGCAGTCAAACGCCATAGTGGTACCTTCTAGCAAGACACAGGCCAACATCCTTCCAACATCCTCTTCCGGGCTAAACAAAAGTTGCTCAAAGCCCATAAATAAATTCACATTCAATATGAAGACACTAATTCTACACACCGATCGACTGTAGATCAGTTGTAGTTCTAGAACCCTCATTACTATTACTACTATTACTAGTAGTATTGTTGCTCGTTTCTTGTGACGGCAAAGGCGCAATCAACACGACAGTAAGGGTGGCTAGTGTTTACGAGGACCATACAATGAATTAAGTGCATACATATGATGAGATAAGATTTTGTAACTGGTGTTTACGAGGACACATGCACTGGATGCTGCGCATACATAAGATGAGATGAGATTTTATTTTATTGTTTTAAATCCTGCTATTTTGTGCGGTTATACATCTCCTTGTTATTTAATTCATCTAGAATATTTGCTCATTAATATTTAGTACTGCCGTGGATAGAAAACCTGAAGCGCGTGAGAATATAGTACTCATTTTCTCTTAACGTAATTATTGTTTGAACGAAGTTAGTTAGAACAACTGCTAGTTCACCGGGTGAAACGAGAAAGTCATTACGTCCGAAATCTCAAAGTCAAAGGACAAGTTCGTGCTCTGCAATTAAAAGAAAAGGAACCCACACACACACAAAGAGTAAGAGGTACAATTTAAGCCAACTTTAAACAAACAAGAGATCCATTTATCAAACAACCCATTTTAATTAAGGAGGACAGGAATTGTCTCAACATCTGTTGTCATCTGAACGTGATTCCAGGCAAATCACAACAAACAAGCCGTTACAAGAAGCTAAAAACTAAAAGACGTCAATGTAGACCCTGCAAGACATTGTCGACACATTCCATAAAATGACAAAAGTATGCCAAGTATTCCGGTGACCTGCGTCACTGAAGAAACTCTGCAATGACATGGACATGACGTCATAGACCAGAGAATTCAAATCTAGTGAAGAAGAAGCGTGGAAAAAAAGATTGAGAGAAATAGAAAGAAAGAATGAGAGAGAGAGAGAGAACAAATTTCTAGTCAGTTAAAGAAAAGTCCTTCCTTTTCTTCGTCTTTTATTTTTAATTACAATCTGGATAAACCGTAAACGACCAGATGTGTTGTTTATGATATCTTAAAGATTATTATCTAAAACATAGCTTCCCAACCTTTTACATCTGCAGCCCTTCTTGGTAAACTCTGTAAAGTCCATGCCTCCTACATAAATGTATGGTATTACGATCTGGTATACGTAAAAGAAGCATACACGTTTTAAAAGATGTCAGAGTTGAAAAAAAAATCATGCAATTTTGGTGACGATGAAATAAAATAATAAGTAGGCTACGTGAATCATAAAGATAGTTAAGAACCATGATTCAAGATGTGACAATGACTCTCTCGGACTGGGACTATAAGTTCAGTTCTGAGGATGGTAGGGTAAAATTAATCTTTGTATCTAACATATCTTATTGAATACGTGAAATAGTGAGATTGAATATTAGTAGTTGTTTTCTTTGGTGTCCTAAAGCCAACTTCGTATTGTTCGTTACAAGTTAATAATGGATAAACATATCAACATCAAATGTTATTGGTAGGTTCGAGAAAACTGCAACAGGAACTTACGAAATGTTAAAAAGCGTCTAAGGAAATGACATAATGACAAAGTGTCTTTGAATGGTATTCACACTTTCAGAAGGGTATTGAAGATCTTTGTGATAATCAAAGAATTGGACATCCATCAACCTGCAAGAATGATGAAACGCCTCCAAAAGTGGAAGCAGTTGTTGAAGCCTATAGACCTGGAACAGTGAGAATGATTGCAGAAGAGACAGAATTCGTTATTCAAACAATTAAGAGCATGCTGGTTGAAGACTTAGGAAAGTTGAATTTTTTTCTTTTTTTCTTTTTGCTCACAGCTTGACCATTAAAAACAGTTGAAACACATCGACTGTTGCTAAGACTTCATTGACACTCGTAATATTAACCCCAATTTCATTAATTAGCCATTACTTGTGATAAAAATTGGTGCTTCCCTGAGGGCAAACGTCAGAGTATACATTGGTACGCAAAGAATTCTCGAAAAGTTAAGGAAGGGTTGTCTGCAAAAACCAAAAGTGAAGACGATGCTCATAACATTATTTCATTCAGTAGGCATTATTAGCTAAGAATATCTGCCTCCTGATCCTATGGCAAATACTCTGTACTACACAGAAGTACTTAATGGCCTTTGGAAATCGAATGGGCCAGCCACTGTCCAGGGAAGCCTGTTGGATGACAATGCCCCGTGTCACAAGGTTATAAATATTAAGCAGTTTTTGGTTAAGGAAAGGGGATTATTGAATTTTTTTTATTCCTTTATTCACCAGATGTGAAGGTTATTTCATATTGAAAAAGTCATACTTTTTGACAGAGTATGCCCCTCGGTGAGCACCTTTGCAGAGTAAGGAATGTGGAAGTTACTGTTAACAATATACCGCCATTCACCAAGTAAAAATACTTATTTGACTGCAGATGATCAGTAACAGAACTCAAATCTGGGTTCCTCTCGAGGTAGACCGAAATCCGTAATTTTAACCATTCAACAAGGAGGAATTCTACTGGAGAAATGTAAGTTTGCCACAAAAGGATCTACCACTGTTGTTAGGGAGCTACAGATCAGGAAGCGAGAGGCCATAACTCAGCTGATAGAGCGTTGGTCAATGGTTTCAATACCAGCAGTCGGCCTATCTGACATATTTTTTCCCAGGGTTTTCCTTTGTTACAGCAGTCAAAACGTTGAGATTGTACTTTTAACTTAGACCCTGGAGAACTCTTTCCAGCTTTCTTTACCCTTAATCTATCCCGTTCTGAGCTATAGGTACCTAAAAATTATAAATTAATTCAAAACTGTTGCGGATGGTGAAGCTTTTGTCAGAACCTGACGTTGTACAGTTATCAAACATAAATTTCAGACTCGTGTATAAGTCATCGTTTTAAAATTGTAATCAATTTCAAAGCAATGCAAATATTTTGAACCAAATTAACGTACAAGAAACGACTTCTCCTTTTTCCATCTTCTAGAGAGGAATTGTACGTTTAGGTGACGTATAATGTTGAAAGTATCTCCTGCACTCTTTTACCTTTACTAGTTTCTGAACTGTCGTCTTCTAATGCTACTTACTAAAAAAATCCTTTTCAGAGTTCGTAAAATAAAATAGAAAGAAGTTGTTGAACTAACAAGCTTACTGCTTCTTGAAGCGAACGCTACAAGCTTCTTCATAATAAGTATTAAGTTGTTAAGGTGATTACGGTTTTCGTTGGAGAAGTATTTCACAGAAGAACCTTCACACTTCACACCACAAAATGTTTTCTCCTGTCGTTTAAAGCGAAAACACTTTAAATCGTACGTTCTTTCCTTACGAAATTTGAGGCATTTATTTACATGGTTTTACTCTCCTCATATTCTTCATCTAGGTACATCCAGATGCATAGAAAATAACCACTGGGTACACTTTTTTAAATTCAACATCTATCACACGAGAACAATACCGATAGAATATCTGATACAGCCTTAAAGTAATTAATTCAATATTACCTAGTTGTAAATCTTTCAAACGCTGAAAATTTTTCTATCGGATAGTTTTTATGAATATACGTATACATTACAATTAAGACCTTGCAAAACTAATTGACCTAAGTGCCAAAACTCTCGAAATTGAATTTATTCTTTACGTATAATCTATGGACTAGCGTCAATGCAACCATACAAGATTCATGGGTCTGTGATACATGTGTCTCACAGGAGACAACCAGAATCCCTTGGTCCACCATTCAGTTTTGATTAGACCGTCAATCTTTCGGTAAAAACAGTTTTTTTTTGTTCTAGTTGAAAATAATGTTTTCTATGTACATTTAATGAGAAATTATACGAAAATTCACAAATTTTACATTGCCTAAACATGCTTATTTCAACGTTACTGAATATTCCTGCGTATTTTACACAAAACATAATTATACGCCATTTCCACCTATGTTATGTATGTCTAAGATAAGTAGAGAAATTCTAAAATAAAACACAACAGTGCAGTGAGTCATAAAGAGTCGTCTCCCGCCTGTTTATTATAGGCTTGAAAACCACGGTGCAGTGAGAGGGGGAGACCTATGTCACGAGCGAGAGGAAAACACATTATTTCGTCATGTGTGCAGTTGATTTCAAGACAACGAAGTGCGAAGGGTCAAAGGTCAAAATTCACTTGAAACTTGTAGTAGGCTTACAATGCGAAAAGTAACCAGTTACAAAGCTTGTCTTAAAGGTTAATATTTTCCATTTGTACATTAAAAATTCGTTTTAGCGTATTCTTTATTTCTATCGTGGTACATTTTCAATGTTACATACTGGAACGTGTAGGTGGGGGTATTAGTTTTTTTTGTAAAATATTATAATTTCAGGCAAACGTATATGCGTTTTAGTAAATTTCACGCTCAGATTCAACTCGGACCGCCCCCCCCTCCCGTAAGCACTGTACTTCCTGAATGAAGATATCGATTAAAAATATCATTTATAAGTGGTGTATTTTCATCTATCGTGTGTTGTAAATTATTTTTATTTATGGGCTTCAGATATCTCAGGTTTGTGCCTGAACAGGATGGGGAAGAGAATATTGGAAGGTAGGTCCTACTTAGTAGGTACCATTTGCCTGATGTGACTGAGGGAAACTTATCTGGATGAACAGCCGCTGGAATCGTTCCCAGAACCTTTCGAATTCTAAGCCAACGTTTGCCTAACTGAGCTACGGCCGCTCAGTGTGTATTGTGAAGTTTGTGTGCGTATGTAAGTTAGAAAGTCGTTAGAGAGAACAATTATATCTAATCGAACTTTTTAATATGAGATAGTCCAGGTGGCAGGGTGTGTAAGTGGTGTAACTTTAATCCATCGTAGATCTACCAAAAGCCAATTGAATGCAATACATATTTTACCACGTAGAGAGTGTACCTTTCTAATTGGTTTCCCAAACCTTAAAAAAAGTATAAGTAGGACTTATCGAAAAGTACCAGACAGTTAAAGTTTAGACCTTTTTTCTTCATAAATTTAAGTCACTTTGTTGAAGTACGTGCAGCGTGTTTTTCTGTGTATTTTAGTGCACAAGGAATTTTATTTAAAAACCTGTGTAACTGTTAAAAATATATAATTCTTATACTTTATTTTAAGAACCTATTTTTTTAAATGACTAATTTGATATTTTAAAATGCCTATTTTGCGTGCCCAAAACAGTTTATAGAACCTAAATCCGCGGTCTGGTCATAAGTATATTTAAATATGGCGACTACATTAATGACATACACCAGAGAATATGTTTGCCATAATTTGTTTAATCTTAGTCTTCCTTCCACACGTCTTGTAGCGTAAAAACATGCTCCGATACATATTTTAAACGTTCCTTTACCCTCAATGAATTTCAATTGGTTGCACTTATTCACTACTCAAGTGTTCATGAGACACGTCACTCTTCCGTGGTACAGTACCCCCATATTTAATTATATTTAAGACGTCACACACGAAGTGACAAATGACAAGTACACAAATCATTATTACAAGAATTGATGTAGTCTAGAGACAATGTAAAGTAATAGACATATTGTTTTAAAGTTTTCCTTTGCTTTATGGTCTTGTTTGGAAGTTTTCAGAAGAAAGTTGACTATAGTCCACTGTAAGGTACCGATATAATAATAAAAAATCATGATTTTTTGCTCTTTAAATTTATGATATTTCAGTTGTAAATACATTATTGATAAATATTTTATACATACTTATGTTTCATATATGTCGTAAAGCTAAAGCATATAATAAATCTACTAGTTGAATGATATTGCAGAATGTGCATACAAGGTAATTGTCCAGGAGCCCGATAGATGGACCTAACTATTCTTGCCGGAAGTGAATGGGTACGGAGATTTTGTATGTTACTCATGAAGAAGAAAACGTAAAGAAAAGAATAATGATAAAGTAGGAAGAAGCACAGTAAAGACGATAACTAGTCAGATGTCTGTTTGTTGAAGAAATTACTCTTAAAACACGACCGGGTACTGATGTCTATTGTACCGGCCGAGTAGTATTTCAGACCATCGACACCACAGGCCAGAAAATAACACTGCACTTGTCTAACTAACCAACACCTGTGTTTGTGGCGTCTTTTGCACTTCAATCATCTTTCTTCTATGCACCAATAGCCCGGCCAACCACAGAACAGTTTTTCTTCCTTTTTCTTTCTACCCATGGATAAACAGATGAAAAAAAAGGAACTAATTGATGCCCCAAAGACTAAATACAAAGATGCCCAAAACTCACTTTGCCCCATATAAATAAAAGCAAACCTCAATACTTCTAAATCCCTTACCGAAGAAAGGGTATACCCCTTTGAACGGGTAAACTTGAAAAAAAAAAAAAAAAAAAAAAAACAGGCCAGAGAAAGTGGAAGAGAAACCTCTGAATGTTAATACCTTGCTTTTGGTATTCGCTAGCTTGGAAAATCTTAGTTTCCGTATGACGCTGCAAAGCGCTTCGGAAATAAACTGAACTTTAGAAAGAACGCGACGGTTAGCTGTAGCGCCACCACTTATGTTGCTGGGGATTGGGGCATGCTACTGGAGCTGGCAGAACTATGTAACTATATATTAACGACATAGGAAAGTATGGTCGTGAAGTAGGAAATAACGTTACATGCATGAGACAGCTGGTTAGGAGAGCGTAATAGTCCATGACGTTTTGCCATGCACACCATTTAGTTGCTATCGTCAAATTTGTTCTTTAATTATGAGAAGATTTTGAATACCATATAGTTAGAGGAATTTTTAGAAGATCGTCAAAGTTTCCATGTTATGAGAGAAGACCGTGAAAAAGAACTTAGTTACGTCAATATTCATAAAAGACTGTGTTTAGAAAGCGTTATTAAATACCAGGACTTTTCCTAAGAAGAATCATAGATTTATATAGTTGGAGACATTGAATAGTGTTAGTTACGAGATTTAAAGTATCATAGACTTCAAGGCAGTAACCTAATATTCATTCATCAAAAGTGCAAAATAGGTTCAGTGGCAAGGACATACATATTGGTACATTCAAGTATAGTAGGCTATTTTCATTGAAATTAATAGTACTAGCGCTAATGAACATCGTATAGACTTTTTATGTTTAAAGGAAAAGCCTTCAAGTGTAAAAGACTCATCAGTGTTTAGTGAATTATCAATATTTTATGTATTATCCACATGAGAATTCATACAAGCAAAGTACATGTGAAGAACAGTGGATATATCAAGTAAAAGAACAGTGTGTTATCCTATTTCCCAGTTATAAGCATAATTCAAATAAATAATCTACTCTTCATATCCAACAAGTGATGTCATATTAGAAGCTAATAAAGTGCGATATATTTAAAGCGAATTAGAATAACGTTTAGTGTATTATTTTATCTACTACCTCAAGATCGTTAACACTAAAGTATAGAAAAACTGGTATTTGGTGTAATCACTTATTTTTATTCAAGTCCATCAGTCTTAGATTTTAACAGTGTTCACCATATTGTCTCTTCTAATAAGCTTAGTCACAAGAACAAACACCACACCACTTCATACATTGGTGATTACATGTGATGGTAAAAGTAGTTTTTTAAAGTTTGGGGTAGCAAAGTAGACGTATACCTAATGCATGGAATAGTACGTATTTGTTCATATCGGTGAGCGTATGCAGTGTGGGATATTTAAGCACCCCTGAACATCCGTGCACTGTTTCCCACTTTGAAGCAGAGCGAGTTTGTGGTGATTAAAAGTTACAGGTAATGTGTCGCAAAAAACAATTTACCGGTTACAGGTAACAAGTATTAACGATAATTTATTTACTTACACATAGATTCAGATACAACAGTCTGTCATTTTACATTGAAACATTAACATTGATAACATATTTGTATCCAACAATCATAAAATTAACATTATTTACAAATAAAACAGTAATAAAAACATAACTAAAAAGTATTTACATATTTCTTCCTAGCTGTTTCCGAAGAGCTTCTGTGCTGAAAATGACTATCTCTGGTGGTAGGGGATTATATTCAAAAACCATTCTCACGAACATAGAGCGTTTGACTATTTCTAATCTTGGTGCTGGGTATGTGAATATGTTGCTATTGCGCGTGGAATGGGTAGGATTGTGAAAATTGAGCTCAGAAAGCAGCAGTTCTGATCAAACTCTACCATTGAATATTTTAAATAAGAATAATTTATCTGCTAGATTACGTCTTTGAAAAGATGTTCTAACGTTTAAGATATTTGGAATTTCTTTTTTAGTTAGGGATCTAGTATTTGACGATGGTGATGAAAAAGGTTAAGACAGAATTGATACGTGTCAAGTGAGTAGAAGAAGCCATATTCCGAATAGGGGAGCAGTATTCCCATTTAGGTGAAATGAAAGCTTTGAAAAGGGTATTAAGAGAAGAAAGGCTTTGAATTTCTGTGAATCTGTAGAGGAAACCCAGTAGTTTCATGGCACTGCTAGTTGTGGCTCTGATATGCTCAGCAAATATTAGTTTCTCATCAAAAATTACACCCAGATCTTCTTGAAAATTTACTTGCTTAATGGGAATTTTGTCGATCAAGTATCTGAAAAAAAAATTGGTTCTATTTTAACGAAATTGTAAGAGTGGAGGACTTTAAATAATGTAGGGTCATATTCCAGGTATTACACCAATCAACTATTTCAGATATATCCTGTTGAAGATGGAGGGCGTCATTATCGGTTGTTACTTTCCTAAAGATCTTACAGTCATCTGCGAACAGGAGAATATTATTGGAAGGTGAAGATAAGAGAGATGGAAGATCATCAATATATAGAAGAAATAATAGTGCACCAAGAACATTTCCTTGTGGTACATCGGATAACACAGAAACATATTTGGAAGAGGAATAAGGAAGAACCACACGCTGTTCAGGATTAGAGAGATAATCTTTGAGTAAGGAAAGCAATTTCCCATGTATATTAAACCTATCGGATAATTTATAGAGAAGCATATCGATATTTACTTTGTCAAAGACTTTGGAGAAGTCCAAGTACACCACGTCAAGTTGAGAGTTATCTGAAATAGACTTAATCGCATGATTGAGCAATGCGGACAAATTAGTTAAACAAGAGTTGTTAGGTAGAAAACCGTGTTGAGCAGGTATTTATGTACGGAGAGGCAAATTTGTTACGTCTACAGTACCTATTATTATCTTTTCACAGACAATCGACAAAGACGAAAGCAGAGAAATAGGTCTATACGAGGAGACATTAGTTTTATCGCTTGACTTATGAATAGTAACTATATTACCTTGCCTTCATAGCAAGGGGGAAAACACCTTCTGAAAAGCGTCTGTTGAACAAGAGTGATAAGCTCTCTTTTGGTTTAAAATCGATCCTGATTTTCCTCAATTACCGAACAGTTGTTACGGATTGTTTTGGAAGAAGTGTTGCACCAGAATATTGATGTCAAAATTTGCGTACATATCTTTCGTACAATTTCTTCTTCAAAAAGAGAAATCTCTATAACGAATACTCGTTCTGTACTGCATTTCACTATGGCGATAACGTAATTGCTTCTAACAGGACTTTACGAATACTACTTAAGCGTTCTTTTGGTCAATACAACCAACTTAAACCTCCAATACTCACTTTACTTAAATGATAAACACTACACTGACTTTCTCACTCCGCTTTCAAGGCCGGCAGTTGTCAAACGGGGCGCACTCTATACAATGAAACATTTAGTTACATTAAAAAAAAATCAAGCTTTGCTTCACTTCTTACTTCCATGGCAAGATTCAGAGCCTAAAATTTAATGTCCGTACTGGTTACTTACTACAGTTTACGAAATAAAAGTACGCGTATTTTACGAAGATCTTTTGGCCTATTAGAAAATAGTCCCATTTCGAACTTGGAACTAGTAATACAGTAGTGGGGTTTAAACCAAAGCCCAGATCTTGTATGTAATTCTAAGGTTTCTCTTGCTTGTCGGAGTCTCCAGGAAGTGTCAGAAAAGTTCGGTGACATTGATGAGTGTCTTGGCTGAAGACTGATTAAGATAGCAATAATGGTTTGCGGTTCTCTTCCCTACGAAGAAGAATACTTCCTAAGGAAGGGACCTACAGTTTCAGGTTATTTTCGAAGCACTTCGGTCCCTAATAGGTATCCAAATCGGGACCCTTTGATTAGAAACAAGCGTGTGTTAGTACTCACATATTGGGGACACAAATAAAATAGATATTCCTGTGACAATAATCTTGTCCATTCCGTTTCATTCCCTATTTATAGCCTTCAACTCAGGGCGAGATATGATAGGGTAAAGGATGTGGAAAGGAGACAGCACGAGCCTAAGTTGAAGGTACATTCCCGGTATTTTCGTGACATCACTGAGGAAAAACCCTAGGAAAACCTCAGTCAGGATTGTAGTCCATTGCTATCGAACCCAGAACTCCACGATTGGAGGATGTGACGTCGCGAAGCCGAAAACGGTCACTTTTCACGTATCCTGTGTTTTGACGAACCTTTATGAAACAAATTTAGCCCATTCGGACGCCATAATTGACTTATTTCCTGTTCGGAACCATTTATAACTGATTTGAAGCTTTTAGTGTAAAAGAGAGAGCGAGAAAGGGTGGGGGAAGAGTGAGAGAGATAGAGAACTGAGAGGTGAAGACTGATGAGACATATGAATGCACTTTCTGTTTCTGTGGTAGAAATAAACGACACACAAAGAAAAAATATAGAAAATATCCTCCATTAGTTTTACCAAATTCCTTTAATTTTCATGAGTATTCAAAAGGACATCGTTTTAAATTCATTTTTTTGTTAATGACTGTATAAAGTGCATT
>JAGDQP010069082.1:0-10935 GCA_022664845.1 Lepisma saccharinum
CTGTTTCTTTGTTGGGGGTTGGGGCTGACAAGATATTGCCAAAGCATGCGAAATTCAGATACATTTTAACTGTTAAATTAAAAACATATGTTATTGGTTGTTCAATTCTGTATCTTTCCCTGTTTTGGCGTGTAAATATTTAAAAAAGAACATAGAAATTATTGTCGTCTTGCTAAAATTATTGTTTTACTATTCTCAATATTAGGAACGTGACTTGAGAATACTTTCCTGTACTGAATGACTTAAACTTACATAAATATTTAATTACATCAAAATTTCATATTCTCTTCTAATGTCATAAATATCCTCAGTTCGATCCTGAACCCCACTTCTATAACTTTATTTTCTATTGTGTACCGAATTCAATAACTGTTCGCGAGCAACGACTGATAAGTTTTGTGTTTCCGCAAAGTCTAAATTTCGACAAGGCTGAATTCCGTAGCATCAGATCTCCACGGATAGGAATTCAGGGGTTTTCAATTTCTGGAGTGTCAAAATTTTGGATTCCAAGGAATTCTGAATTCCGGAATTAACTTTGAACCTCAGAAAATATAGTAAAGTATCTTCAAATGCAAAGTTATGCTAATATAAACTTATCATATCAAATAATTTGTTTTTGTAATATTATTTTTAACCATCCGGTATTATAGGGATGACACACCGGTATCCGGTTTAAAACGATGTTATGGACCTTAAAATAACTATAACCTTCTAAGGGAACGAAATTCAAAAACAAAATGGTCACACTTTTCATTTTTAAAGCTAATAACAATAATAACTACTTGGGTTTTGGCAATGGTTCCCCGCCTCCTCGGTGTTTTTCGGAATAAATTTGTACTTGCTATGTGACTGCTAATATTTCTAGGTTGGTTCGGAAACAAATCGAAACTTTTACGTAGAAAAGGTTTTGATAAAATGCAAAAATAGAGCCTATCTCTGGATACGCCACTGAAATGGAACTTAAAATACGTATTCGGACTCTATGTTATTCTAGGATATTCAGTTTCATATATCACGTCAATTTATTTACTTGTAACGCTAATTGCAAAATTCACAGTCGTGGAGTTCCGCCTTTCTTACTGTTTATTAGTGCAAATTTAGCATTGGTGTGCGACTGTTAAAGTATGAGTTTTTTTAGAGTGTGTTGATTTAGAGATTATAGAATGACTTATATTCGAGAGTTGATCAGTGCTTCTGCTGTGTTTTAATGATTTGCCTAGTGTTGTGAACTTAGCAGTGGTTGAGGAAGTCGTGGTAAGGTATGCTTTCCAGGTATAGGCATTTTGAAGGCTACAAGGCGAACGAATGATAGGGTACTGCGTGTGATGAGAGTGCAGATGAGAATGTGGAACGACCTGTTTTAATAGCCGTCCAGATATTGTACACCATGTCTGTGCAGAATTTCACAATTACGGATCCTTGGCTTGATCAGTCTGCGATGTAATGCGGCTGCAGCCAATGGATAACGTAGATGATGACGTAGGAAGATTTCAAAAATCTGGTAACAGTGGTTTACTTGTCAACAATTATCTAAAACTGATTATCTAAAGGTGATTCTCTTCTTTGGGAACAAATCCAAGCTTTCTCTTAGATAAATTGTTTAAATAATGCTGCTGTAACAAGTGTATTCAATGGATGGAGCGCACGTGTCCCTGTCTGGATCGATTACTCATTTCCTTTGCGTATAACGTTTTGCGCTTCAAAAGTGTTCATGTCAACAATTTCCTGTGAAGTTACCTCTACAAGTAGACTGACAGCCAGCATGAGGATATACATACTTTTAAGTATATAGGTTGACGTTTCCTTTTACTAAGGAGCACATATTGAAACAAAGGTCACAGTCTACATATTCAACGAAGTGTCAACACGAAGGCTCAGAAATAGGGTGACCATACTTCCTCAACCAAAATTTGGGATAGTTCTTACCGGGATCTAATGAAATTCCCCATTATTTGCTGGTGCATTTAATGATCCACTCAAGAAAAAGTTTTCATTTATGACAGCTTATAAGTTGCGATTTACTAAAAAGTTACCTCGACTTTAATATCGAAATGGTATCAACGTTTCATTTCCATAATTTTCGATTTATTTTGTGAATATTTCAATCAAATAAAGTAAACAGGAGCTGTTATACATTTGTTTTGTACAAAACATCCAAATATGGCTTCAGTAATAATAATTTTGTACAAAATATATTAATTTAACGGAATTTGTCAAATAGGTTTCAAAATTTAAATAAATATGAATTTTAGATAATTGTCTTTTGACGTTTGCACAAATGTTCCTTAAAGTTTATTCTGCTGGGATGGTGACGCCTTGAACTCCCTGTAAAAAGGTGACCAGTTCTTGAGATACATTTTCATGGTGATTAGAAATGGGTTCTGTACCGGAGAATGTAAAGCATAGAATGACTGTGTGTCGCTTTTTTGAAAATGCCCGAGAACTCCCTTTCAAGAAGGGGATCTTAATTATGGATGTGATGCCTAGGCATAATTCGTTTGGAGGTATTAGAACCTAACCAAGCCATTTATGCCTGCTTGTATTATCATCATATGGACAGACTGCGAACAGCATTCTGATTGAAGCGACCAGGATTCTTCAATCACAAAGGCATCATTCACCATGACAACACCGGGTCACAGGCTGCTGTCATGACCGGTCAAATATTGATGAACTTTAGTTCCGAGGTTTACCCCACACAACCTATTCTCCTTTTTTGACCCCTAGAGACTACCACCTCTTTTGTTGTTTCCAGAACTCCTTCGCTCGTAACTTTTTAATGGTGTGAAGTCTGTGAAAACTGCCGTACAACACTTGTTCGACTCCAAACCTCAGGATCTATATTGGCGTGCGATTCTTCTCCTGCCAGGAAGAGGGGAGGTCATAGATTGCGATAGTAATTACGTAGAGTCTTAGGAGAACGTATTTTTATGCTCTTCCGCACTTCTACAGTGTATATAAACACTGAAAAGAACAGTACTTGGCACGTACTCAATAGGATAAACTTTGGAGCTGTACAACACACTCTGTCATTTGTATTTTTTTGCAGAAAAAATATATTTAGCTTTGATTAATGAAGGGTAGTAGAAAGGAACTTGAAAATTGGGAAAATCCCTTTTCTCCCGCATACATACCACTCGAAATTTGACAAAACTCTCGTATTCAGTGGAATCTCGATAACTCGAATCTGAAGTTGAAAAGACAAAATTCCAATTATCGAATATTTCGTCTTATCGAGGGTTAATTTATTGAAAAGATTAATATACAATTTCGACATAAACTGACTGACGCATCTCTTCTATAGTACATTTTCAGTTCCCTATTTTTGAAACACTTAACTCTGTACTAATCACAAAGTAACAGACACTCGCTGGGGCAGTAGTGTAAGCTTCTAACGTTTTCATCTCTTAACATATTGTTCTCAACACCTAAACTTAAGCAATGATTTAATATATTGAGAACAAAAATTAAGTTAAGCGTTGCTTCTCATGCTGTTACTAAGCTTGGAACTTCTGCTTGTGAGATGTGGTGTTAACCCATTTTAGAATAAGTGTTATCCTAAATGTTTCAAAATGTTATTAAAATGTTTTCTGGAAAATCCCGATAAACATGCAGATTGAAATTTAAAACGTTAGGGTTTTAAAATTCGTATGTTACTTCTAACATGATTTCATAAATGCTTTTGCTAAATTGTAGGCGATAGTGAAAATCCTTTTGACAAGATAATTAATTAAGCAGGTGTTTTCCAACATGAAAATGAAAGTAGCTTCTCTCTTCGTTTTAGGGAATCTTCATTTTGTAGGCTGCAACTGGTTACTCGAGATAGTTTATGCTGACGCTAGTTTAGTATGAAAATAAACTTTCACTACGAACACTATAGAATTTTAATTTAGCTTAAACATATTTTTATATAATTATTACATATCCATTTAGCATTCATTACTTCACCCTAGGTGTTGCGTCAACACAGTCCGGAACATTACCTTCGTAACTTAATTATTACGTAAAATTTGCTTCATATCTTTTTATTTGAGAAACGTATTTTATATTTAAACTAGCTGAGTAGTCCACCCGTTCGTGCTGAGTCGATAACATATATTTTCAACACAAACAGTTGTATTACTTTGGTCTAAACTTTTACTCCCCTGTGTGGAAGAGGTGGCTTTTAATAATGTCAATAATTGTTCTTCTTCCATGGAAGACGTTCTCAAAATTTACTGTTTCTAAATTTAACAGTTTTCATGTTCTCATATTGCTTTCCTTAAAAGTTTACTCCAACGTTAAGTGTAAATTTTAAAATAATATTTTTTTAAACGTTGGAAGCAGACGCTAGGATATTATTAAGTAAATTATACGCAACTCCACGACAGACCGACTGTTTATATAAAAGAAAAACACAGCAAAACTTATTGCCTGGCGGTTTCTTGGATTGGTTACTGTTGCGGTAAGCGGTTTCGCTTCACAAAGCCATCGGGTTTTCAGAGTGAGTTGGCACTAATAAAAACTCTTAATAAAACTCTGAAATGCAAATAAGAACTTCTACGTATGTTGTACATTGTAATGAGTACTAACTTTCTATATCTACCGTTGCTTGTATATTAAGCATTCAACAACTCCTCCTGAAGTGGAATGGGGAGATACAAACTTCTTCCAGACAGGCTAGATCGTTACTTATATCTATATTGAAGTTTGGAGTTAATGTTTAATCCCCAATAATGTGCAACTTAGACTTAAGGACTATGAGAAGAAGTCTGAGGGGAGGGAGTCTGCAATTCAAAGAATCATTCACTAATATATGATGCTGTGGGGAAATTGTTGTCAACGAAAACAAAATCAACAATTCAGGTATTTAATTTCACGATATTCTGTAGATTTTTGCAAAGGGCCTTTAACACTTTCTTTGTTATATGGGAAAGTTATGAACGCGATAACAAACAGTGCGAAGTATTGAACCCTTTTCCGACTGTCGGGAGTTCCCATTTTCTTAATTCGTATATTATTTTGTATGTGTTAGTGGAATCAAGTGGAATAATGCTTTGGACTGACGAGATTTCCTGATTCTGTATGGAGAGAGTTCATATTAGGCACAACAGATGGCAGGAGCTGTTTCAGGCATTGCAAGTCGCGGTAACAGGGAAATGTTTAGAAGCTGTTGATGTCGTGCCATAGTGATCACAGTGAACACGTCGTCATGTGTTTTGAAGCTAAATTTTATTGTCCCAGAGGAAAGATAACATGTTACTGATTTTTATATTGCTTTAGAATGACAAACGAATACGATTGTAAAAGAAAATCTAACATGGGAATTCTGGTGTCACTTTAATCATGTATCCATTTTTATGCACCTCCAAATCCCTTCAGGCGGCTGGTTCTGAGCGTTACCTTTTCCAAATACAGGGTGGTTCTGGAAATCCGTAACAGGGCCATAACTCAGCTAATTTTGCACAGAAATCTTCGAAACAAAAAATGTTCATACCGAAGCAAAGTATATGAGCGAGATCACATGGTGATGCTACTGAAAACAGTGGCGCCTCGGGAATATCTCTACGGAGGGTAACTTTTACATTTTAGAAACATGTGTTGATTTTGCTCCCGTTCAAACAAACGCTAAATTTTGAATAACTTTTAGTGGAAACACTTTTCGATAGCTCATACCGTTTAGTAGCTAGAAAACTTAATTGGTGGTGAAAATTAACATGGTGTAGGTGGTGGGTTGCTTACAAATGTTGTAACTCAAAGAGAATAGTAAATAAAGGTTCGAAAGTAAAGTGATACATTAAATGGGATGTGCGGAATCAAACGGTGAAATTTTCGAAAACGGGAGTCCCTGGAATACTGTTACTGACTGCAACTTCAGGATTTTATATAGAAGCAATAGCTGATTGCTTTCCTTGGAAACACCTGATTAAAAAAAATATATGAAAAATCATTTAATATCTAATAACGTTTGGGAATTGTAAGAGTTAATTGGTAGGTATACAGTATACTTTCCAAGAAACTCTTGTAACAGAAGAAATTTAAAAATGCTTCCTCTAAAAGTTGCTAATAAGTTCGTGTTTGTTTCAAATAAAGTAAAATCAAGCATTGTTTATTTAATTTTTTTAAGTTGCCCCACCCTGTAGAGGTATCCCCGAGACGTCCCTGATTTCAGAAACATCACCACGTGATTCCGCACATGCACTCTGGTATTAACCTTTTTGTTTAAAAAAAAATCTGTGCAACGATTAAAACGCATCTACAGTTAAATGTACTGAAGAAAACTGTATCCTCCAACGACTGTACTTAACAAACGAACGCCGAGATTTCATGTGTGTAATTTGCATAGAAACAATCTGAAGTAGGTAAATAAACTTATACTTCTTATATGCCTGAACCAGATGGGTGTATACTTCACCTTTCAATTTCTGCGACTATATACAATTATTTGATATTACACAGCTACTGGCAATTTACACTAATCAACATCTGCATCGTACTTATGTGTGACCGTTTCGACAGCTATTTTAGATTTCTATGGATCTTTGTATGCAGGATTTTCGGCACAATGTTTGGCATGATCTAGCACCCAATTTAAGAGTTTAATGTACACAGAAACACATAGCATTCATAGCAGTCTCCAGTGAGGATAATATAAGTAGAGATTGATTGCTTACTTTTCATTTCATTCTTCCGGTGTTAATTTTGTTTCTTTCTCAATGTATTAATAATAATTTTTACCTATGGGGATTCAACATTGCCTCCGAATTTATAATCACGAGAAACTTTTTCTGAAACCGCGGCCTGCAAAACACATAATGGCACCACACACATCACATGAACTGTTCTGGGTAAATTAATCCCTCAAGCTCTGGACATCGTGTAATGTTGCGGAGGGTTGTTTGAAGAAATGGTCTTGTTATCTATAATATAGGAGTAAAGTCGCATCTCAATTGCTCGCACGTTTTTAAAGTTGAGATTGTGAGTCCTTTGGGCAGGTTTAAGATGGGGTTTGGTTGCCATAGCAACCTGGGTGTCTGCGGGAAAAAAATCAAAATTTAGGCAAGATCCGTGACCTTGACAAAGTAGCATTCGCGGGACGAATGTTCTCCAAATCTGTCAGTCGGAGAATTTTTTGGACAATATTTGTTGGATCCCTTATTGCTCCCATTTCGTCAATTTTATATCATTTTTGCTTCAAATTTTTATTTCGGGAGTTATTAAGGGTCAAAATCGGGGTTTTGTCGTTTTGCAACTTTTTGAAATCTTGGGAGTGCACATGTCCTTAACCCCTCCCATGTTAAATGAGGTCTTGATTGCTCCTTTGGTATATAGTATTGTTGTATATATATATGAACAATATAGGAGACGAACATACAGGGCTATGACGTCACTTACTATATGAAATGTATATAGTATATGGATAATGTGTACAGAACAAGGGGACTATGACGTCACTACGTAAATTAAAGGTATATATTATATGGATGATGCAGAGGATAGGGGGCTATGACGTCACTCAGTAGGCTATTACGTCATTGAGTAGGCAATGCTTATAGGCAACAAATAGAGATATTGACATGGGAGTTCGCGGAATGTAATGTACACTCGCAAACAAAAGTTGACACATTATTTACCCTAGCAACGGTTAAACTATAAATCGTAGAGACATGGGACTTGGTGCAATCTATTGTAAAATTCAAAAAAAAAAGTTGTGACACTTTGATTACCCTAGCAACCACCCTAGCAACGGCTATACCATATATCGTGGAGACCTGGGAGTTCCGGTAATTGACTCTGAAGTATGTTAGACAACTAAGGACGTTTTGTTTACCATAGCAACGATCCTAGCAACGGCCAAACTATACATCGTAGAGACATGGGAGTTGAGGGAATCGACTCTTGAGTATCATAGGAATTTTTACATGAAAAAGGGGGATTGCCCCCCGGGTCTATTATTGTTTTTCGTAAAATACACATATTGGAGGGTGTACGAGTTGCGAGGCCCGCAGGGCTGAAAGTTTTCCAGCGCTTCCACGAGGAAAGCGCCGTAGGTGCTGTGAACGAGAAGCCCGCAGGGCTGAGAGTTCTAGAGCGCAAGCGAGGGCAAAGCGCCGTAGGCTCTGGGGACGCGAAGCCCGCAGGGCTGAGAGCTTCCGAGCGCATGCGCGAGCAAATTGCCGTAGGGCTGAGAGTTTTCAGGTGCATACGCGAGCAAGGCGCCGTGAACGCGAAGCCCGCAGGGTTGAAAGTTTTTGAGCGCATTTGCGAGCAAAGTGCCGTAGACACTGCGGACGCGAGGCCCGCAGGGCTGAGAGTTTTCAAGCGCATACGCGAGCAAGGTGCCGTGAACGCGAAGCCCGCAGGGCTGAGAGCTTCCGAGCTCACGCGCCAGCAAGGCGCCGTAGGTGCTGGTGACACCAAATCCGCAGGGCTGACAGTTAGGGAACTTTTTCGTGAGTGAAGCGCCGAAGACGCAGTGGTGTCGAAGCCCGCGGTGCTGACAGTTTTTTATATGTTGCAGTAGATGTAGTAGTAGGTGTAGTAGGAAGTGAAGGGGTAGATGTAGAAGTAGTTGTAGATGTAGGAGTACATGTAGTATTATCTTCTAATTTTGCATTTGTTGGAACATTTTGTTGATTAAATGCCTGAAAGTTAGACATGTATAATACGACACATATATAATAATCAAAAATCAATTCTGCCTTTAAGGCAGATTTAATACTGCTAGTTTTCAGTTCATAACGGGACAAGTATGTATTACGCTGTGTAACACAAACTTTCGCCTTTAAAAGAGGTATCCCGATTGAACAATGGGCCCGGTTAAATTTGCTCATTAAATAAATTCGAAACATTTATAAAAACAATATTCGTATGACTATGAATGGCAAATACAATTGCGACTAAAACGACTATAGCTAAAAACACACTGATATTTGCAACTGAGGGAAACCAATGCGGGGTTGATAGCGGCCACCGCCTTTGTCACAGTCCATTCTGCCTCTCGAATCTGTGTGGAATAATCCTTCCAACATTCTACATTGGAATTAATGCAAAAGTACAGAGCAGACAATCTTAACCACAATTCCGAGAGGCTGAATCAATTAATCTGGGTCTTTACAAATTGATAACCAAAAAAGTAATCACTGTGGCTTATAATAACGCTTGTAGGTTAACAAATATCCAATCCTTTGAATATAACAAGTAACATTTATTGCATCAAATTTATTCCAGAACACGATCAAAACAAGAAACCTAATACATTAAATTATATAACAAAATACTCAAATATACTATCTGTCCTGCTGTCACTGCTTCATTGAATGGATATGCCGAATACTATGGATGTATAAAGAAAGAAATTTAAGCCTAATGGACTAAAGTGCAATGCAATAACCGTCGATAATTCCACTGAAGACACAATACTCTCTTCGATCATTCAAATAGGAGCCTACACTGCGTACAAATAATTCCAAGCCCCAAGTAGTAGCCACAGCACATACTAATAAGTAATCAAAATGTAGCATCGATGAAATAGTAAAGAACTCATGATCCACAATTCTCATAATACTGGCTGGCGTTTTCCATTTAAATTCTGCATTTAGCAAACATTAGGAACCACTTAACAAAAAGTAAATAGTACAATCGACTGACATTTTGCAGACGAACTGGTAAATCACACAAGTTGCTGCTAAAACGTAAACCCATGATGCAACGCGACATCAGCTGAGACAGGAGGTTAAAACAAAAGATAAACAGACTGCGCACCAACAGCGTATTAATACATGCAAAAGATAGGAGAAAAGCTGTAACAACATGGATTTTCTTACAGCTGTATAAGCGTGACGGCGAATTAGTTTCTTGTTCTCCAGTCATGTGAATGTATACCTATCATAGACTATGATAGGTATACCAAAAACTATTGGCTACCTACCAGAAATATTTAGCTGAGGTCCTTGTTTTGTCAAAAGCTGGTACCGCTACCTTGTTACTATAGCAGCAGCTATTATCTGCGGCATGCTCTCAACTGAGGTCTCAAGGACGTGTTCTGGAATATTCTATCATTCCTCTTGCAAAATTCCAGAAAGTTGGCAATGTACGTTGGCCACATCTGCGGAAATCTCACCGGATGTTCCAATTTGTCCCAGGATTGAGATCTCTCTGTGAAAGGTTGAACATTATTGTCTGCATACTACAGCAAAGAAGCAGAAGCGATATGGTACCTGACATTGTCGTCTTGGAAGGGACAAGGGTTTCTCCCTATTCCACGTTGTTGGAAGAATTCCATTGTCTAGAATTTTAGAATAAAATTGTGGCCTGTTTATTTAGCTTGGTGGCTACTGCCCTGCTGGACAATCCACTGAGGTGCTACCCACGATTACAACCTTATGGAAATCCACGATAGCAGCTTTATTTATTTTACTTGTCGAAATATAATACTTTTCATTAGTTAAGAAAGATACGTTTCCTTGAAATCTATAATAATATGATTTCAAAACAAAAGCGTTTGTTGGATACAAGAATGTGAGCCAATGTTTCAGGATATCTTTCGAAAAACAAAATTTCAGGCAACTTAACCTTTACATTTAAATAAATATTAAAGGTATTGTAATATAAAGGTAATATAAACATTGTAGTTAAGCTTTAATGTAATGTCATAAATAGTTCGCTCTTTCAGCTTTCTACAAGCAAAGATGAAACGTGTACCCAGGTTCTTCGGGTAAATTTTGACATCGGGTCACCGTGTCTAGGTATGGGAAATGATCTGACCTAAAAACACGATTTAGGCCCGATCAGTTGGAGGACGAACAAGAATTTTTAATTAGTTTGCATTTCAAAACCGTTTCTTTCTGAGATGACAAGACCCAGAGATGTCACCTCAAGTTCAGGGTAAATACGACGACAAAATTACCAGCTAATTATATTTTCCAGAGCTGGCCAATCGGGTCAAGTTTCGGA
>JAGDQP010069084.1:0-10935 GCA_022664845.1 Lepisma saccharinum
TTAGGAGTGTCATCCGTGTAGTACAGCGACTCCCATACGCGAAGACAATCATGTTTCCTACTGACTGTCCACTGGGAGATGTTTCCCCGCGGCTAGTGTTGACTTAGTCCGTGAATTCTCTCTTTTTTGCCCTCCTGTTTCTGTTGATTCTTCGTCCCAGGTGTCGTTGGTCTCAGTCATTGATGGCGGCTGGATGCCCTGTATGGTGTTTGTTGTGGACTGTGACGCTTTCGCTCAACCATTCTCGGTACTCCTGAACTCGGTTGAACATCTGAAGCCAGATTTCTATACCACCGCCGAAATCGAATTTCCCTAGCGTCAGGCACCCACCACCATGCCCCGTTCGAATACCGCCAACTCACGACGACGTTGCATTTCACGTGGACCACCCACATAGCCACTTCCCACGAGGTCTCACACGCAACTTCAGGCGTAGCAGAGCCCTAAAGGGGGCGTGGAACACACTTGGTATCTGAGAGTATCCTGATAGCCCTTGTGTTTCTCTAAGTATCCCATGTACTCGGAAGTTGATGAAAGTGACGTCCAAGACTGCGAGGTGTGCGACCGCTCTGATGAACGCGGCTCATATGTTACATCGTTTCCGAAATCCAGACCATGATCGCATTCATTGCTATCCCGTTGACGGAATCCATGTTTTCCTATTTTCTGATCGACTTCTGTGCCACTGGGCAATAGAGACTTGATGTGAGAGATCAACCCTCCTTCCGCCAGATTCGGTGGTTGTCCACTTGTACTGAACTTCGTGACCAGACCTGCAACTACAATTTTCGGATCTATTTATCATCTGTAAAGAAGAATAGAGCACGTTAGTATTTTATATACTAAACAATGATCAAGAAAGAAGAAACGGCGGCTTAGCATGATTACTTTGGAAAAACAGGGAAGAAAAGAGAAAAATATTAAAATGAGAGGGTGGTTTAGAATATGAGACCTAGCAAGTGTCCATGAAATGAAAACATAAGGATTTCAAACTTCAAAGTAATGTCGCGTTTAACAGTCAGCTGGCTGACCAACATAGGGAGTTATAAATAACACTTCTAAAAGCGCTTGAATTGAGAAGATGGTAAGTAGCCGTGCGGGTCAACAGTAAATACAAGTAATTTGGAGCTTGGTTTCATAATAAAATACCTCGCATATAAAGGGAATAAGGGCAAAGAAAAAATGAGGAATGTGTGCTGTTTATGGTAGTAAAGCACTTCCATGATATAAGGTGAATTACTGTCCTAAGCAGTTTCAGTGAGAGAGGACATCTTTTGAATATAACTCGTGTTCAAGGCGGCCTTTGGAGGTTACTTCAAGTGAAATATGCCAAAACTGCGGACCACGATTTTTCAAAATCGGCAGTGAAGGCCAGGTAGTAGCTCACAAACAGGACAATTCAACTGCCACAGTTCACACTAAGATCCATACAATCTTGAGTATATCATAGGTTAGTTCGAGGTGAACGCCACGAATTTTGACGCATGAGCAGAATATAAATTTTCGATAGCGTTGGCGAAGAGAATTTAGACATGTTTAGAGCAATCCCAGATAACTTCTGCTCAAGACTTTTAATAATCACGTGATGAAACATGGGTTTACCAACATGATACAAAGATCAAACCAACAATTTTCTTGGAACAAAAGGTCTTGGGTTATTTGCTAATCCATGCAACACAAATAAATGTCTACTGGAGATACCTATGATTCCTCGATGATGGATTTACGCGCGATTGTTAAAGAGAAACACCATGGAAACTTGTCGGCGGGTGCGTTGCTGATCCATGACAATGCACCCGAACACATAATTTAAATAACATTCTACTGTCAAGGCATGTGGCTTTATAAAGCTTAACTACCCAACCTGTATCCCAGACCTGACTCTGAATGACTACTTTCTGTCTCGGAACCTAAAAACTTTGTTGCTTGGTCGACGATGTCACGACTATAACCCAGTCAAGGAATCAGTAAAGTTTTTGACAGCAAAGTCGTTTATAATTCTATTTTTAGGATATTTGATCAGTCGAGGCAAAGTAGTCGACCGTGTTGAAGTCAAGAAAGATTACATTGAAAAATAATGAAGTGAGTTTCATGAAGATATAACATTTCCATTAAGTAGAAATGGATATTTTGTTCAAGTTTCAACGTTCTGGGCTATTTAATGCGTTTATTTAGTATGTTATTATTATTATTATTATTTTTGCTAAATAATTTGTCAGTAATACAAAGACCTACAATTTTAAGACTTCTCAACCATTTGCGCCTCAACAGAATCGTCTATCAGTTTGTTATTACAGATATACTTTAAAATTGATTTTAATTATTTTAGAGAATTTTTACTCAGGCCGAGAAAGGACATGCGAAAATGGGTCTTATTACTTCGAATTTGGTATATATGTTGTAACTACTTTCTTCTTCAATTTCGTTTTAACCTTGGTTTTCGTTTCTTAGAAAGTTGAACACTGGAAACCGAAGACTGAAAAAAAAAAATGAAAACTTGATTTTAAACAAAAGCTAAAAGTATTTTAACTAACCGTTACAAGCGTCTAACATGATGAGCCATTATATACGTGACGATAATGTGATCCGATTCGTAATAAATTATATTTACTATTTTTATGTCGGTAACAATGTGACATTTCCGTATAGTATACTTTGAACATTAATCTATACACGTTGAAGCAGTAGACGCCTGTGTTTTAGTTGGTGTCTACTTCCTGATATTACACATCATCTCAACTGCTGGAGTTAAACGATTACATGCGTTACGGCGATTTGACCATGTTTATCTTCCATGTTCCATTTCCCACCAATATTTATTATAATTGCTATAACTAATTATTTTTTATTGGTTTTCAGTTACTTAGTTTGATATTTACGCATGTATTTACTTAATTATGCGGCTATATAAAGGAGTGCTAACTTCAGATTACAATTGGTGACCTTGCTTCACCCGAACACAGAGGATCCGGTTTAGGAATTATAATTAAGTGAGAATTTCGGCGTTGTATTTTTTGTGCTCTGGGGTAACATCTCCAGTCTCGATCACCCCTGAAAGAAACACTGCTAAATCAAAAACATAATTGAAGATATTGGTTTAACCTCCTGGTCACCGGATCAAGATCGGGCACTTAGGTCCAAAGAGTCCACTTTTTGTCCTGAATAAAACGTTTAGCCCTGAAGTCTGGTATAAACTGTAAACTGTAAACGCTTAACAAACTCAAGCAAGAATTTGAACGAAAATAAAAATGCGCTCCTGTTTATCACAAACCGATAACAGATATCACGTTCGCCAATTGTGTCTTGAAATTTAAGGAATTAATATTTGAGCTTTAACTTGTTCTTACTTTATCAATAATTACTTTTTCAGTTAATAGTAATGTTATTGCATTTCCCGTTTCGTGCATCCCTTTTTAAGTTCAATTTCATTTATCCCTCACCTGTAATAGAGAGAGAGGTTGATAGAAAGAAAGAGAACATCACTCGCCTATTGAATAAAATTATCATGATAATGTGAAATGAAGATTGCCTTGTGAACCTCCCCCTCTTGAATTCTTTATTTAAGGTTTTAGTGAGTGGGGATCTGCAACTTCTTACCAGGAAATGCCTTATTGCACTATCAATTTCGCACTATCGATTTATTGACGTGTATTAAGTATACTCAAGCCTAACTGGGAGTACGAAGCCCCCTCAAATATGAAATTACACTTAAGCTTCCAAATACACATCGCAATACGATGCTTAACAGCAAACGAAATTGCGGATACGTTTCAGAAATGGTGCAATCCTGATTTGTATTTCAGGAAATTACGTTCGAGAGCAGATCTCTCTGTAACGCAACTGTAAGGTCGACATTCCGTACGCTTTAAGTACGAGAAGGTATCAGGGAAGTTGCTTTATAAATATTTCCATCAATGAATGGGTCAAGTCTAACGCTCAACGTTTCTATTATATGTACTTTTGATCAGTATGTTATGGGATTATATAAGTTAATGGGTTGAGTTTTCCAGCAATTGTATTGTTTTTCACAATATCGGCTCGTTTAATGATTTTACTATCGTTTGTCTATAACACTGAAAAGTCATTCCAAAGATGAAAATTCGGTTTAAAAATTATTAGTAATGATTAATTAGTACTGTACTATTTAAAAAAAACTCCAGACACTTTTCTTTCATATGTTATGCTTTCAAAATTATAAACCTAATGCACGCAATGTATAATTGCTCTTACGATGAAAGTCAGTTTTTTTTCCACAACTTGTTCTACATAAAGCGTCAGGTCCAGATAACGCTTTCTGGTCACAAACATCGACCTCAAGTTCCGGATTCCAAAATCGCTTCCACAACAACTTCTGAAATATGTTCAAAGAGATACCACCAGCGAAATTACTCCTACCGTCAGCAGACAAAGAGTTTCCGCAAGAACACTTCGTCATAGGCACAGTTTTGAGATCCTTGGAAACACGCTCATCTCCCACTGCTGAATGAACCCGCATGAAACAACTGCCCTCACTGAAACGCCAGCCAATGCACTTAGGATCAAATGAGTACCTCCAGATACGTTTCCAGATAAAGTACAAACAGGACTAAGTCTCAAATTTCATACTATTCATAAATGCTTACGTATCTCTACAGTCCTAGTTATCTCGTACGAGTTCTCACATTCCACCAGCGAACGCTCGATCATCTGTTAAAGTATAGAACTTATATTTGGAAGAGACATCATAGGAACGATCTTTCGCGCACACGGACATTTGTACCATTTATACTCGAACGCTACCGAACCTATTGGGATCATATCGCTGGTGAATGTCAATAGCTTGGAATCTATGAATACTGTTGTAAAAGTCAGCCAACACAAAACTACACAAACTGACAAAATGCACCAAAACGCAGTCATTGTCAGCATCATCATCCTACAATTATAAACGCAAACACTGTCCAGAGCCTCTACACCGGAAAATAATCTGCCTGTTTCTCGCTTATGCCTAGGCGCACCTAATCCAACCTCTACCCATTCAACCAAGGAAACATAATCATTATTCGCCTTGCAGCCTAACACATTTTCAAATTCGAATGTCATATTACCTTTTCGAGTCTTTATATTTTTTTTATTTTCTGTAGCACTGTCTACTCCCATCTGAAGCCACAATTCACCATCGTTAATACCGACCTCACTTTTAACTAGTTTTAGCGACTTTTGCATGGTGATAATAAATG
Organism: Lepisma saccharinum; assembly: GCA_022664845.1. Lineage (NCBI taxonomy): Eukaryota > Metazoa > Arthropoda > Insecta > Zygentoma > Lepismatidae > Lepisma > Lepisma saccharinum. The sequence goes on from JAGDQP010069084.1 coordinate 5,220, forward strand.
CTAAATGTTAAGACTCACCTGCCCTCCATCAAAAACTACTATCGACCGTAGATCAAGGTAAACCAATCATTTATATTAGACTTGCCAACGTGCTGTGATGTTCATTTCACTTCATCTGCGACTTTTAATTGCATCATCCAGTTTTTAGATTTAATGAAATAAAGCAAGCATAAAATATCCTTGACATCTGTTAGACCGTCTACTTCCTTTCGTGGATTCCCGAATCGCTTCAAATCTTCCTTGAAACAAGGGCGTAATACTTCGGATGACCAACAAACGGGAAAAATATTAAAAATTTGATAGTTAGAAAGTTTAGAAGATCAAAGACCGAACAACAATAATGTGATGTACTTCCCCCACTATTGTTATATCGAGTACTTATAATGCCAAGTTTCATTTGACATGCTTTAGTATAAGTCAGCCCATTTAATATATCCCTGATTTGCTCTTGTGTATTGGTGTGATAAAACCATGCGCATTAGCGGGTTATATTTTTTACAAATATTTAGCATTGCCATGTCACCGTTATACAAGACCGCAACTTCGCAAAGGCGGACATTTTGCAGAACTAAACTGAAGCCTCGATGTAATGTTAACAGTGTTGCAGCTTTCTCTATATGATATGTATGCTCCTTTGGGAATCGGTTTTAAGAAATGGAGTTTTACGAATATTTGCAAGGAAGCAATATTTATTAGCTTATGAGTGAAAATGATTTTTTTGTCGTATATTTATTTTCTTCTTTAGTTTGAAATAATTATTAAATTTAATCATTAAGTGAAGCAATAGGTGTAGGTTAGTGTACATAGAAACGATATTCCGTCCTTTTGAAAAATAAAATTAGAGAAATAATGCAACAATATAAAGTCAACAAAACATGTATTTAGATATTAATATCAGTCCGTTGAATGAAATTCAAAGGATGATATATTTAAAAAGTAATTTGTAACATCTGAAAACATAAAAATATTCAGTTACTTAACAAGGCTCGAATATCAATTCAGGCTTTGAAAATCGACGCATGTGCCTGAAGATCCGAGCGGTACTTTGAAATTCTACATTTCATTTTTTTTATAAAAACTATTCATCTTGCTCCATTATATTACCTATGTATTAAATGTGAAGAATTTTATTATACGTTTAGAAAATATGATGTTTTAACTTGGTAATTCCCTTATACAAGTTTTCCCATTTTTATCTCAGGGGTGCACCACAGTGACTAAAACTGATAGTGAAAATATATACCAAGATGCATTGGGCGATGATTTCAAAGAAGCATTTTCTGTTCGCGACGCCAAAAAATATTTTCTGATTTAATCAGTTTAATGTCATCTAATTCAGAAGATACAACACAATGTCCACCGTTAAGTTACAAAGAAGTTGAAGATATTAGTCGCATAAAGGAAGAAGGCAAAAACAGACAATTCAAACGAATTCAAGAACAATGAGGAAAAACGCAAATATGTTTCGTTGTTCCAAGATACAAACGAAGACTTGCTCTAAAGAAAAGACTAAAGAGTGTGATTTTTGCCAAAAGAAATTTTTCACCAAAGTTTTTAGAATCACTAATTTTTCTTTCGTTGAAAATCTTCAAAAACAAACAAAAAGATCTGATTGTTGTTTTATTTTTCGTTGAGATTTTGGTGGCAAGCTACACCCCTTTTAGCTGCGGGTTGCCTGATTTGATTCTCTTCTCTGATTGGTTGAGGTCAGGCAGTAGTTTACACATGATCGGCGAGTAGGAAAGACTGTTCAAAATTTGCGCTGCCTCCGAAAGTTATATAAAAGCAATATGATAATGAAGCCAATGTCCGGAAAGTTTATTAATATATAGAGCAGCATCGACTAGTAAATAACAACAACTTTTGAGAGCTGTTTCTCTATATCTTTTATAAAAGAATCTGTGAATCGAATGCTGCAGTTTGTGGTCTTACACCCTCCATATTGGCCTTGACCAGGAGTGGACGAGACGAAACATCTTTACGGCAGTTTGTTTGTGTGAAGTGGTGTTCATAAGCGTGTGAGGTGATTTCTTGTGGTAAATGTGGTGTCCAGTGGATTTTCTTAGTTTTCTGAAATAAATAAAGATATAACAGTGTGGTTGATACCCCATTTTCAGTGTGTAAGCAAATAATTTAGTGTTTTCTTCGTGTGAAATTGGTGGGGGGTTTCTGTGAAGTGATGTGCACCGTAAGAATGTCTGCTTGATTTGATAAGCTTCGGGGGTCGGTTATCTAAATTCAGGTATGTATGTTTAATGTCTTGAAATTCCTCTTTCTCTCCCAGAAACGCAAGTCTATTTCTCCTACGTTCAGATAACTAAATTTGAGCATACTAAAATTTTTCTTCAAATACGTTGAATATTTTTTTTTCCTTGCACAATAGTTGTTGCTACATTTCAGAATGCACGTTATTTTCCCATTCATCATTTTCGTTTGCTCTTCCGAAAACTGGTAAATGTAAAAATTGCACCAAATTTTTACAACATATCCGTTTTTGTTAGCCGTGAAATTCAGCGTTTTCCCTATGTTTTATTTTGGTATTTTGCAAAGTTTAAAGCTTCTTCGTTACGTATGCAAACCGTAAGTCAGTTCGCTCATGGAAACTCGTATTGTAAATTATTACCTAATCCAATCCTAGTAGACCATATTTGTATTATCAGTATTGATGGTAACGATGAATGAAGTTTAAAAATAAAAATTACATACGAAATGTTTTAGCAGCGTTTTGAAAATATCAAACTAAATTGTTTCCAAGTAGCTACAATGTAAATAAAAATCTTTTCGTTGAAAGAAATTTTATTCTTCAGTAATTGTGGAAATTTTGATTTACCTGGGCTGAAGTATAGAATGTCTACCGCATTTTGGAATATAAAAGTAACTTATTTCTTTTTAAAAAATAAGTATGTGAAATATATTCTCTATTCTTGGACAGAGCTTTTCTGCATATAATTAATTTATCCTTTTGTTATGTGAAATTGACAGCATCTTGAATGCTCATTTTGATGTTCAAGAAAGTTCAGCAATCAGTCTTTTCCCTTGCGATTGTCATTTTTAAGTAAAAATAAATTACATTTTTACTAGATATTTCTTGTGCCAAGGGTTTCATTATGATGTAGCTAGACTACCATCACTGTGGTATTACCGGAAAGGTTCTTAACCTTTAATCATTTCAGTCCACGAAATGTTAATTTATTTATATGTGTGAAAGTAATTGCAGATGAAGTTAAAGTTTGATATTTGATCCAATGCTTTAGCATTTTTTAGAGAGTAGTCAAATCAGTACTGTGCATCCAAATTTTCGTTTTAAATATTAACTAGTGCGCGGCTGTGTTGAGCCTTGTACTATTTTAGGGGTCTAGTTGCGTTAGGTCTCTAAAGTAGCTTTTGTGATCTGCTTTCCTGCGCGATGTTCTCGCTTGCGTCCCCCCTGTCTTCGAGGATGCTTTTCTTCGTTTTTATAGATTTCTGTTTTTGCCAACTTTCTGCGTTTGGGCACTTCTTTCGGGCTTCTTACATGCATGCTTTGTGCACTAGACTAGTGTATGTTCTGTCTTTGATGTGGCTGAAGCAGGGTGCTGATATGTAGGTACCCTATCTCCTTTCAGGTCCGATAATGATTTTTCTTTTGTTTTGTGCCCTCTCCTGTGGTGTAATGTCGGCTTGTTTCCAGGGTAGGTTTGACCACGTTGAGTTTGGGTAAGCCCCTTTTTTGCAGCAGGGTGACGCGGGTCGCTGGTTTGCTGATGAGCCTACCTACATTCGTTCGAGCAGCCTGTGGGACATTATAACTTTCTCTGAGAATATGTGGAGTCGAATCGTCTATTCCCGCTTAAGATGCACTACTCTCCAACAACCCTCTTTGTTACTTGTCATTCAGTAGACATAGTTTAAACACCTGACAAAATCCATGTCGAGGCGAACCGCACAGTCATCAAGGCAACAGGAGGACCTGGGTGGGCGTATCAATTCATTTTGCACTTAGATGTATATTTTTTTGGTGAAAATTTAAATATTTACTTTCACGATGTGCAATATTTCTTTTAATAAAAACTATTTCAGATTCGTGATATGCACTTTAGTCTGTAAAGATATCCAATTTTAAAAGAAAGATTTCGACTGCATTGTAGAATTTTGCTGGCGAGTAATGCATTGGAGTAAAATATGAGCTTTTGGAACTTAGGAATAAATCAAGACTAGGAGGATAGAATAAAGTTCAGATAGTGATGGCTACTTTTGTGTTTTTAATAACTTGTATTCAATCAACCTGAACTTCAGAAATATATCAATGCCTAGCTATGGAGATTTAATCGTAGTCAGTAATGCCTGTGAATATTTTTATTGAATAAATACGTTTAGGGCTTCCGCCGTTTTCATTTTCGATATGTTACCATTCTAAAGTCTTAAAATAAACCTTTTTTCTATTCCGTAATCGAATTCAGCACCATATGGAACCATGAAATAACAAAATAGGCGTTTTGGGTTGCAGCTGTCTTGGATTTCAGAATGCAAGCCATCATCTCATATTTCATATGAAAAATGTTTTCTAATTTAGAATCGCATTCATAACGTTTAGAGTAAAGGGATCTTAACTTGAAGAAAAATGGGATGCTATTTCATCATCATCCCTTTTAGTGTGCCGGACATTGAATTTTGTTCTTTTCCCATCAAAATCAAACTGAATTTCCTTCGGAAAATACAAATGAAGAGTGATGGGAGCAAACAAGAAATGTTCATTTTTGGAGCTGTTTCGCGATCTGTGCTTCTTTAAACGTCCTACTCTTGAACGGAATATTCCTCTCGTGCTGAAACGTAGAACTGTCCATGGGAAAAGCGAAAGACACGTTTGGCGAAACCATTGTGTCTTACGAGGTTTCCAATAATAAAATAAGTTTTTTTTATCAGAAAAGCATTTTTGTGACATTCCTTGTTTTTCCCCTTACCATTCAAATATGATATTTATGACAATTGGACTTCTACTGAACTTTTACTGTAAAATTATCTCAGATATCCATACCCTCAATCTCAGTACAAGTTCAGTGGAAATCCGTACCCACTGAGAATATTCTGTTATTACTTCCTATGATAATTCTAAACAAGATTACTTTCTGCAAAATGTTCTTAGATTACTCACACCCAAACATCCAGATGCCAAAAATGCAGACTATAACCAAACTTTGTATATCGATTAGGAAGGTGTCTAACAAAAATCCTACAATATATTTTGTTCAGGAGGAAAGGAGAAAATAATAGTTAATGAGCGAAATCTGACCTACAGAAAGTAGCAGCATTACTGTAAATAGTCGTTCAAGTAGCACTGATGGAGTAAGAGATAGAGCGTTAGACACGAAGATCAAGTTAGTAAAAATGGCGGAAGTCGTAATCAGTTTAGCACAGGGACTGGGGATAAGAAAAATAATTCTCGGCTGACACCGCCCAACTCACTTCCGACACACAATGTCCCTTTCCACGCCTCGTTTCTCTCGGTGTGCATCCAGCCCTGGTTTATTTATATACATCCCAGCTTTCAGTAGCATCTCAAGCAATTATTAATAATATATATGAACATATTATATGAACATATATATGGTTTCGCGTCAATAATATTTTAACGGAATAGCGCAATTTTCATACAGAACAACTTTTTTTTCTGAAGTGCTATTACTTTCGTAAAACCTTGCGATTAACTTCTTCGTAAATAAGTATGTTTACTCCAACG
>JAGDQP010069085.1:0-10935 GCA_022664845.1 Lepisma saccharinum
TATCAACACGTACGGCAGTGCATGCAGCCGAGTTCCGCGTGTCACAAAACGTCAGCATGCTATACAGGAACAAGAGTTTATTGCGAAATCAGCGTTTTTGAGGTTTTGTAAGAAAAAAGGTGTTAAAAATTGAAATATGAAATTTCGAAGTATGACGGTATATCATCACTAGTAGATTACAAAATATCTGCAAAGACATCATTTTGAATCCAAAATGGCTGACTTCATAATCCATTTTCCAGAACGTTTGAACTAGGGATACGAAATTTGGCATAAAGGTGTATTAACAAGAGTAGTTTAGGAATAATTTACATTTTTGAAAAAGTTGTTAACTTGGATCAAAATGGCCGCACAAAAACTTTTTCTACACTATTAGAGCTATAGAAACGACATTTGGTATGAAGGTGTACCATCACAAGTAGGTAACGGCAATGTAAGAAAACTTTTAAAAAATCGCTTTCTTTAATTCAACATAGTCGCCCAAATACCATTTTCCAAACCACTGAAGCTAGAAAAACGAAATTTGGTATGAAGGTGTACCATCACGAAAATGTTTCAATAAATGGATCAAACCACCGCTATGAGCGTGCAGCCCCCGAGGCGATATGGGGAAAGGTCTGCACAGCATGGGGCGCTGTCCCCAGAAAGTCTGATCACAATAAAGGGGGCGTAGCCCTAAAAATTTGAAGTTGGGGAGCACACGGAATTCTGGGGCAGCACACCCAGCGAGGCGAACCCAGTATATACTGTATATACACGTATAAAAAGCTGTGAAATCCGAGCAGAACACCAGATGATGTTCGAGCCTTAGGGTTGGTGGTGGTGGATTTTAGGGCCGCCAGCAGGAAGCAAATTTGCTGTATCATCACAAGTAGGTTACAATAAATATGGCAAAGCTTCCCTATGTTTCAATAAATATCTCATTCCCACGGGTGGTGGGTATGGGAAAAAATCTGCAACATGGAAGCCCAGTGTCCTGGAGAGTGGTTACGATAAAGAGGCGTAAGTACCCAAAAACTCGAAGTTGGGGGCGCAGCCAGCTACGGGGGGCGAGGACCTAAACGAGGTGGCAAGGTTCATGATCCTCAAGCTATAAGGGTGGTGGGTATCCTAAAACCCACTACGTCCACCGCCACCAACCCTAAGGCTGTTGCCAGCTCGTGCCAAGTTCCTTTGTTCCTGTTACATGCTGCCACCAAGGAACTTGGCTCATCCGTCTCCCATTTCACACCTTTTTAGGGCTAAAGAACTTGGCTCCACTTTTTGCACCTCTGGTGTTTTTGTTCGGATCTACGATATACTATACATGCAGTAGGTTCTAGGACGGACTCATCTTTAGCAATGCCTTCAGAAAAGAGATGAGCGAGAGTTTAACATTTAATTTAATGTTTTAGAAACTGAATGGAGTCTCATTCAATGAAAATATTATTTTTTAACACTCCATTGTGGTTGGAGCCCTAAGATTATTCCTCTACGTTAGTTTGTTTCCTTTGGTTGGATTTGGTTCAACAACCTATTCTTTCGAACTGCATGATAGCAGAAAGATTGCTCAACTAAAAATCTCTGCAAGAGTGGAATTCCCGGGCCCCGTAACCAGTTGGGAAAGTGTCTAGGCGAGAGGAATATTCCATATGTACAGATAATTTTCTGTGCTGTGTTGGTGTAATGGTTACGATACCTATCCGCCAATGTGTATATCCGATTTCGAGTCCTGTTCGCGGTGGTTGTAATTTTTTCTGGGTTAATTTGAACAATTTGCCATGCACAAGGTCATTTGTGGAAAACGTAATAACTTTGCTTCATCATGTTTGAATATAATAAGTGTAATATTTTTTCTCGTTCGTTACCATGGAAATGGCAAAAGATTTTATATATAAATACGGTTAAGGCCTTAAGTGCATTTCCTTACGTCCTTACATGGTAATGACGTAAAACATAAAAATAAAATTAAACATTACTGAAGGGAATATATTTACTTAGCTCTGAAAAGGGCTGATTATAATTGCATATGTGTTGTATCGAAAAAATGTGGCGACTTGGTTTCTACAAACCTATCGTATACTGATTTAAATGAATGCCAATCATACATATTTCAATCAACCACTTAAAGAGCATCTAAATTTACTAGTGCCATCCTTTCAACAAATGAATAAACTACATGCTAATTTCAACTACATTACAATGCATCCATTTTTCTGCCACTTATTAGTAAATAAATAAACATATATGATTTGTGACATTTGTGATTTTCAATTTAAGTATTTTGCAAGAAGAAAGTGGTTAATAAATTATGTTAACTACAGATACCTCTAAACATAGAAGCCATTAGTCATCCCTGATCTTTGAAAAATAAAGAATTGCTCTAGTGGATATAACGTAAGATTTGTGGTAGTCAGACATGGGTTTGATTCTCAGGTGATATTTCTTACTTCTTATTTTTACTTATATATAATTATTCCTGCCTCAGTATTCAACAAAACTCACAGAAATAGCTTCGAAACTTAAGGTTAATTTGGCTTTCCGGGATATTAAAGTAGTAGTAGTTATAGTAGTCAGAAGGAGCAGCACTATTAGTATTTGTTGAATTAGAAGTTTCACAGTATTTGTGTCGAATAATGTTCATACCAAATTTGGCGCAGCTAGTGTAGCTGAATGGAATAAATTTGCATAAGTGATTATTTAAAAAAAAACTGTGCTTGCAATACTGAATTACTACACCAAACTGGACTGTTTCGATGGCTCTGAGCTATTCTAAGACCTTGAAACGAAACATGATTCATGTCTCTAAACCTTACGACTCACGAGATAGATTTTGGCGTGGTCTGACAACACTGACAACGGGATTCCTGGAGAGCGGGGACATTCGTTGTATGTTCCTATTGAGTCAATGTTTATGCCAAGTGTGGTGCTGCTATGACTTAAATAATGGAAGCAATGTAAAATAAAAATAATATTATAGAAAATAGGCTGATAACACTGGTAAGTGAGTTGTTTGGCAACGTGTACTCTCTCAGTGTGTTTGTATTACGTCAAACAATGTTAATGCTAAGTGTAATGTTTGTAAAATTCAATCTCTTATTATCTATATGTCGAGCCCTAATCAAAATTAAATGCAACTGAATATAGATCAGGTTTACTATACAACAATAATAGCTTTCCAGAAGACTGTCAGTTCGAAAGTTCTTTTCCCAAACCATATGGCATCAATATTATAAATAGATTTATTAAAGACAAGACCATTCAAAGAAATTATACTTTACATTTAAGCCCATATACTCATCTTGCATTCAACATTCTAAACAGCTGATAAAATTCTGCTGAATTCACTCCTCAGACCTCTTATAATGAATTTCCCGTAACAATGTCAACTTCAATATCTCTTTCGGAGACATGTCAAAAACGTTTATACAAAGTTTAATTCCTTTCTCTTTTTTTTTTTTTTTACAAAAAACCATCACTTAAAACGTCGAATGCTTTTTGCTTATTCTAGTGCATCATAGCACCAAGTTTGGCGCAGCTAAGTATAACTGAATGGAAGCAATTTGAACAATATTTTTTGTTTAGAAAATGAGGTGGCAACGGTGAACTACTGCTCCAATCAAGACGATTGCAGGGTCTCTGAGTTAGTCTAACTAAGACCTTTCCAACATCATCTCAAGCATCTCTCTACACCTTGTAGTTCCTGATATTTAATTTATGGACACGGATGGATGTACTGACACCATGAGCGGGAATAGAATGTTCCTTTTGCTATAGCTTTGCTATTAAGAGACTTAAGAGCATCGGTAGCCGTAGTAGAGCTTAGGTGACAGAAAATAAAGCCTATATAGACCTTCACTGTTGAACCTTTTAACAATAGTCAGCTATGGACAATAATAGTATTTTAATTTCAGCGAGGGTTCCTTAATGGATTCTACTGGAGCCAGTTCTACAATACGATGCAATCTCAAATTCACTGCCACTTCCACAAGGAAGTAATAATAAGTAATTGAAATTTAAAGGTTTATATGAATTATTCTGTATTATCGCTACCAGCAGTATTTAATACAAGCGATGGTAAACCAGATGGGAACCCCCAACAGCCACTGCTAGGTATACCCGCCTAATACGACCTAGACTCAAGAAGTAACTTAAAGCTTTGGATCTCATTAAATTTTGTTTTATTGGGATAGTAAGGGCAACTACTGCTAGTGTTCAAATAAAATCAGTAATCACTAAATTGTTTTATTCATAAACATTTTGGACACATATTATCCTTACATTCATAGGCTCTTTTCAAAAGAAATCTGTCGGTTTTCTGATTAGGTCTCCTCACTAAGAATAGTAGAAATGTTCTTAACATAACTTAAATTAACAGTAAAATATAAACGTATCATACTTGAATGACATATCAAAATGATAAAAGTGATGATTAACCATATTAATCTACAATTTAAAAAAAATATTATCGACGACCAGGCTTTGAACACGTGACAAAATTAAAATTCATTAGGAGTCCTCCACGGTAACCACTCGTCCAGCATGGTAATTACTAGACAATGTTTATTTTACTAGATTTCAATGCAAGACAAGGGATTGATACCACATTCAGTGTTTAATTTACTATTATTATTTTAAAACCTTCTCCTTGATTTGTAATTACATATTTATTTATGAACACAAGTACAATGTACAGGGGTTGGACAAAAAATCTAAAAACACGTCATACAGGACACGTAAGTGTGGCCCAACACTGTACACCACGTGTTGCGGTTGCCGATCGTGTTTTGTTTTCAACATGTCATGTGGACCTTCCTTTTCAGTCAGCAGTACCCAGTTCACCTGTGAGTGTCGTGGTGTGCAAGTGGTGCGGTAAAATGGGCGACCTGACAGACTTCCAAAGAGGCATGATCGTTGGTGCCCGTCTGGTTGGAACTTCAGTGACAACAGTGGCGACCATTGTAGGGGTTTCGACAGGCACTGTGTCCAATGTCACGAGGGCATACACAATGCATGGGCAAACAACGTCTGCAAAGCACAACAGTGGTCGAAAGACAATCCTGTCCGATAGGGACAGGAGGGCATTAAAACGGATTGTAGCAGCTAAAAAGCAGACCACTGCAATGAAAATTACGTCTGAACTCAATTCCGGCCTACAGAACCCGGTTTCATCAAAAACAGTGCGACGGGAACTTTATAAAATGAAAATTCATAGCAGGGCCGCGATCGCCAAACCTCTGGTCACAGCAGTAAATACGAAGCGGCGTATCCAGTGGTGCAAGGACCACAAGTAGTGGACGCTTGATCAGTGGAAACACGTAATGTATTCCGATGAATCGACCTACACCTTGTTTCCAACAACCTGTCGTGTTTACGTATGGAGAACACCGTCGCAGGCCTATGATCCAGACTGTCTGCGTCCAACTGTAAAGCATGGGGGTGGTTATGTTACAGTATGGGCAGTGATATCGTGGTTTTCTGCAGGTCCCATCATAGCCCTGCATGGAATGATGAATGCTAAGGCGTATGAGGCCATTTTGGGGGACCAGGTTCTACCCATGGCCCACACATTGTTCATGGATGGTGATGGCATCTACCAAGATGATTTGGCACCATGTCATGCTGCAAAATCGGTGCAGTCATGGTTTGAAGAGCATGACCAGGAGCTATCACACCTCCCCTGGGTCCCACAATCACCAGATCTGAACATCATTGAGCCATTGTGGTTTGTGTTAGAAAGTCGTGTTCGGTCTCATTACCCTCCACCATCATCCCTTAAGGAACTGGAGCATGTTTTGGAGTAAGAATGGTACAACATTCCACACACCACGATTCAGGAGCTGTATACGTCCATTCCACGTCGGATCCAAGCTGTTTTGGACGCAAAAGGAGGCCCCACACCATACTAGGTATGATTTCCACACTTTTTCAAACGTTTTAGATTTGTTTGTCCAACCCCTGTATATCACTATAGTTCTGTAATGAGTTTTAATGTCAGATGTCTATACTTTTGAGTGTGAGGGAACTTTCCTCTACTGCGCGAAATTTCCCCCTGCGAGTGAAGTTACTGGGAATTTGGGAAATACTCTCTAAAGACATGCGACAATCTTTTTGTCTATAGCTGTACGGTAGGAAACTAATGAAAACTGCATATTGAAATAAAAGAAAAACACAAATACAACAAAACCAGCATATTGAAATACAATTAAAAATGAAGGCTAGTGTGAAACCCAAGCCTGATGTGATTTCACTAGTGCTGCAATTTCCTGTTCAAATTTCGTGACGCCCATTATCAAGTAATTCTCAACTGATACGAAGTTTCTGGTCTTTGATTTAATGCTTACAATGGAAGGGAAACAACTTTCGCACAGATACGATGTAGCAGTTGACAAACCAGAATATTCTTCTCTCCTCTTCAGCCAGAACTTTTCCAGGTCTTCATTACAGAAAGGCAGTTGCAAGAACTTGTCGCACCAAAATTCTATCAGTTCATCAAGACGTTGTAGGTTTATATCGGCTATTTTGATGGTGTTTTCAAAGAATGTGTTTAATATCCATCTTGAACCGGCAGTTTAATCGAAGATTTCTTGAAGCTCTTCTAGATGTTTGCAGTTTAAACTAGATAGCGCCTTCATGTCAAAGAATAATCGCAAGTCGAAATAAAGTCAGAGGAAAATTGTCAAAATTATGGGTTTTGACTCTGGATACAGATACTCCTAATTTCTCCTGAAAAGCATTTACTTTGTCTTCAAAATTAAAATGGTCTTGTCTCGTCTTTGCAAGGCAGGTCAAATTTAAGTCATTTAGATGAGTAAAGATGTTGGACTGGTAACCTGGATGAAGCAGCCATGTTTCAGAGGTACAATATTCAGCTAGTTGGGAATTGGATTCTGAATAAAGTTGGTAAAAAGAATAACAATTCCGAGCGCAGTTAAAACAACCTATTCAACACCTTTAAGCGTGACAATTACCTTACCTTACCTCGGTGTGCAGTAATAGTTTGTTTTTTTGTGGATGAAACCCATTTCCTCGCAAAAAAATTGTAACAGTCGGCTCGTTACATAATTAACAATTCAGACAGCATCATGCAGAACCTGAAAAATCTCACCTGATATTTTCTTCGCCGCTAGAGCTTACCGATGAAAGAAACAATGCACTCATTTCGCATTTCTTATGATAGATAATATTTCTAGAAGCCCACTCATCTTACAAGTTAAGACAGATTAAAAAACACTATCCCCACTCTATTTCAAATGGACTTGTAGCCTCAAGAAACATCTGATATTAAGATTCACCAGTTGTATGTTGAGGCAAGGGTCTGCAGAACAATATACTGTATATATTCCACAGAATCAGTCGATTTGAATCGAATGAAACACAAGAACTGAGCACAATTTGTTACATCTGTGTACTCGTCAAGTTGAATAGAAATACAGTCAGTATTTTTAAAGTGTCCTTCAGCTGGTCGCGAACATTTTGGACCACACAGTAAAAAGTGGAAACACGAAATGGATGAAAGTTACTCCGCTTTATGGAAAAACAAAACTCGAAAATTAATGTTTTGTTGTATTTATTCTTAAATGTAGATATAGTGTAAGCCCTTTAGTGGAAAGATTGCTAACCTTAACTCCATTTTAAAGTTTAACATTTTCTTTGTAATAACGTAACTCTTAACTGAAAATGGGTTGAAACTGGCCATTTTTTTTTTTTTTTTTTTTGGCGGTGAACGTTCAACTTATTTTACTCTTAAAATTCGGTCATTTTCTAATCGAAGTGTAAGCTAAACTTGCAATTTTGAGGTTACGTAGTTTTGTGGATGAAGCTTAAGCCTTGGTTGGATAGTCTATAATCCAATAACACGAGTAACGTTATTTGCTTGTCACTGAACGCCCCGCCATTTTGAGTGTCTGCATTGCTTTTACACTGTAAACAGTTCACTGATAAACCGCGGACGGCAAGGATTGCATTGACGAAGAGAGCAATTAATTTGGGCATAAATCTTTACACTATATCAAACGTATCTCTCTTTTTTCTCACGAGACATTCCTCGTAGTAAAAACAAAAACATGTTAATGATTAACATCCTTCGCAGTAAAATCCTAGCTATAAATATAACTCGGAAAGCTATGAGCACCAACTGCCTTCGTAGCTAAGTGGCGAGAGCATCTGACTAGTGTGTTAGCTTACCATGGATCGAAACCCGACCACATACGCATACGCATATATACGCAGTTTGTAATTTTACAGAAAATAAAACGTTCAAGGGAGAACTGTCTGAATATAAGTTAGACCAAAAAATGGAGGCAGCTGTGTGGCCCAAAATGTCCTATTTTTACAGTGCAAATCAGAAATACGCCTTGACACTGTATCATTGACAATGGAATCTTTGAAACATTCTGAGCTTCTTTGGGGTTGATCATGTGCACAAGGAAGAATCAAATAGTCTCTAATAGTATGTGGTTTGCCTTTTTTTACAGTTCTCAGAGACACTTGATATGATGCCTGAAGTGCTTTTAGACTTTCATTAGTAATGTGGTTGATGGTTAACTTCTGCAATTGAAGTATTGAGAGTTTGCGTTGGAAAAATTCGAGCGGTTTATTTTCATCAAAGAATGTTTAGATTGCAGGTGCCGTAGCATCTTGGAAGGCTTCATACTTTTAGCAGACAACAATTGAGGCGTATTCGCGAACAGAATTCTATGTTCCATGTTAAAAAATAGCACATAGACTTTTGTTCGCGCATATGCCTCAATTCACTACACAGCACACACTGCGACTGATTTTCAAGTACCGTGAAACCAAATCTCAAATACAATTCATAGTATCTTCTGACCTTTGTCTTTGTGGTTCTTTATCTGCGGAACGAGAAGTTCCAGGTTTTCTGAGAAATTTGTCCATTTTAATTTTTCATTAACAGCACTGAATTCAAATAATGACGCTACACACTATTACAAGCTAATGGACAACACCGTAACGCCCGTGTATGAGCTAGATTTGTACACACAAAACTGGCGATGCAAACGAAAGGGCTTGCAACTGAGTGAATTCAATCATAGATGCCATTACATTTGAACTAAAGTTGAAGGTGTACCGTCAATAGATGGAATTGTGCAAAATTTAAAGTCTTACTGACGAACTCATCTAAGAAGATATTTGTAACATGAATGAACTGACCAAATTTGTTTTTAATCCATTTGTTTTCAGGGAAGTTACTGTATCTACTATCCACAAAAATAGATCCTATCTATAGATGGACTCTGTGAGATCTCTGCAATTAAAAAAACACTTAAGTTTATTACAAACAGAAAATTATACACCCTAAAAACTGTTCCTCTAAATTTGGGAGTACAAAATTCTATTTTTGAACTACCATTTTTTTGGAGGCAAACCCAGGGCTGGGTTTAGAGTGGCGATTCTTTGCCTCCACGTTCTTGGGAGGAAACAGATTAATAGAAACAAAAACGATGGAAAAATATTAATCCCTGTGCCCGTCACAGATTCTCCAAACTTGGGACTACATTATACTACCTATTTTTCAGAAGCATCGGACTCATAAATTCACGTTACGGACCCATAAATTCATATTTTACCTTCGTTTTTATTTCTATTAATCTGTTCCCTCTCAAGAGCTGGGAGTCAAAGAACCGCTACTCTAAACCCAACCCTGGGTTCGCCACTGCCTCTCAAAAATTGGAAGTACAAAATTGGAATGTTGTACTCCCAATTCAGAGGTACAGGTAAGGGAGTCGCTGGCAAGAGAATGTGATAAAATGGGGTCGTGTTAGGAAATAGGTTCAGAACCACTGCCATAGAAAAACTTACTTTCTGCTTTCAACATTACTCTGGTTGTATTTGTATTGTCTTCAGACCACGCAATGTTGCAAGATGATAACTAAAGTCAATTACAATGAAGTAATTATAACATGTAAAAGAATTAGAGCCCTAGCAATAGAAAGCTGCGTATCCTTACTCGTATCAACAATCGAAGAGAGGGGGCGGAATCAAAACAAACTAGATCCGCCCGAATTTTCTAATATTTATACACATTAATTAACAGATCAATAAAACCTTGATATGTGATTAAAAACTTATCCTGTTTGCTGCTTCATACTTTAGATCATTCATGTTCCTTTACGGTTTAAGATCCCCATCCCCGCCCTGAAAGATCATACCAAATTTTACAAATTATTTGTCTCTTAAAATGTATATATATATATATATATATATATATATATATATATATACATCCCACTATCATTGCGACTCACTTACATTTACTGTTCGCCGTCATTATGAGACCCCGGTGTTTCTGAGATCCGTATTCGGGTCTTACTTTAAAAGCCGTGTTATTCGTACTCTACAACGTCCAAGTACCTCAAAAAACTTCACTTGTAAAATTGGATCCGGGATTCCATTTGATATAAAAGTGCATACAAAATGTATAGCTTAAGTTCCTGCACATTCCGTGCGTGGCGCTGCCCTCGCTAATCGTATAAAGATGTATAGGTTTTTTCACTCATACCATGCCTTTACTGGAATCCACATAGACGTTGGCAAACCTGACGCGTGATCTAACACACACTTAACTGCGCATGCGTTCATTTCTCCCACCAGTTCTTGCTGTCTTGTTCCTCACAACGTACAGAACTCACAGTGTCTATGTGTGTGTGCGTGTGTGTGTTTTGCACATACATATTGAAAACAGTGAAGGGCTCCTATTTGGATCACGAGAAGAGGGTTGGGTGATAAAAGAGCAAACTTGACCTTGGCGTTCCATTCGGAAAGGACGAAAGGTGATATGAACCAAGTTACGAAGCAACAGGGCAGAAACTAAGGTCACGAGGCCATCTTAAGTAGCTCTGTGTATTCTTATGGGTTTAGTGCAAGAACCCCTCGCAATCAAAAAAGAAATTGTAATAACTCTAAAAGTATAAATGATATGGAGAAACTGAAAAC
>JAGDQP010069087.1:0-10935 GCA_022664845.1 Lepisma saccharinum
ATGTTTCTAGCTTACTCCAAACACCCTAAACAATATGATGAGTGAGTGAGTGAGTGAGTGAGTCAGTCAGTTAGCCTAAAATGTGCAATTTCAGGGGTCCACAACTAGAACATAGTTTGAGATACGAATATGAAATTTTGTACATCTGCACATATTTACCATATCTTCTTAACGGCAAAAGCTCATATTCCTATCTTTAACATCTTTTTTCTTACGGGGCCCCCAAATCGTCGATTTTGCCATAAACTCTTGTTCCTGTATAACATGCTTCTGGCAGTGCTGACGTTTTCTGACGTGAAGAACTTGGCTCATGCACTGCCGTGCATGTTGATTATTCTGCATAAAAACATTAAAACATTAAAAATATATTAAATCAATATTTTAGAAATCATTCCTATGTTCATAGTGAGTTTTTTTAATATGAAAATATTTTGTGACTAATATACGCTATATGTCCAAAATATACCATTAAAAATATTTAAAGCCTATTAATTAAAACATATTTTTAGGACCGTTTCACACATTCTATTATAATAATTTACGTATTAATGAAATTATTTCAGTATATTTTGCAAATATTCTTACCAGAAGGTAAAGCTAATATGCCTACTTGACAACATAAAACCATCTGCACTAGCGCATAGAGTTCATTAAGCACTAATACACATTCCCCATGACGACCGATGGTCAAGGTTGCTAGTTCGCTATTCTTCTGGTTTACCAATTCGGATTTGAAACGCCCTCTAATGTTGACGTTCGCATTATCCACGCTCCGGCAGAAATGCATGAGCAGCTGCTCATACATTTAACCAGAAACGGAGTACACAAAAATATTAAATAGATGTCAGTATAAATTAATAGGTGGACAGGATAATTTTAATATAAATTGTATTGAATACAGTGTTAGACAATTTGTTAAGTTCGTTTACTCAAATGACCTGTACATGTACATGGTAACATGTTGAAAAATGCAGGGATAAGTCGGTCACTGCAACGATCGGGAATCGAACCCAGATGCCCGAGCTGCATGTCAAGTGAGAGGTGCTCTACAATTAACCTGAAGCTGCAACGACGACTTCGCTTCATATTAGTGTAGGATCTAGAGAGGGATGCGGGTGGCACACCCTCTTTCCTCAAGGGGAAATATTTTACTTTTATAGCATTATTTCAACAATTAACTCATAGAAAGCATTCTGCTTGTTTGGTTTTAATTTACCGAAAATGTATTAAAAAATCTGGTATATTCCATAGTTTAACAACCCCTTTTCACGAAAATTCTGGAGCCACATCTGCTGCATATTTGATATTTCTTTAACCACAGCTGGACCATCCATTCACATTTTATACTGTATATAATGCCAAGGCACTCCCCTTCTTGTGAAGATATTAATTAAGGGATCTTTCTGGAATTCCAGGTCAGGAATTCCATTCAATATACAAGTGATTTATACCTAAAGGCCATAAATAACAATTCATATTCATCAAATGGCCAGTAGCAAATGCCAGGCTTCTCAGTTATGAAATTTACATTCTGACATTTATCACATAATAGAATTTTGCAACTATTAGACTTGAACAAACATGAAAATAGGCTTTATTAATTTTGTAACATCTCATAGTGATCGAGAAAATAAGAAGAAACACTACTGATACAAACAAACTCGTAACAAATTTACATTATGGTTAGTATGGTCAGTGAGCGACACATTACTCGAGAATGAGAAAACAATTCGGCCATTGTTTTAAAGCTTTTCAATGCATAATTTTTGTACCTTATTTTACTAGTTGAATGCAGGAGAAGAGTGTGGGGGAGTTGCAACTGCCCCATCCCTCCTCCCTAATTGCTGGCCATGTAATTTATTCTTATTCTCCTTTCACGCATTATATTCCTCTGCTAAGTAGTGGGCCAGGCCAAAAAATGAAACCGATACTTGAAAGCTGATGACGTAAAGGTTTCACATAAATTTATACGGTCTCGATCAGTTGAACCGTTGCTATTTTTAGAATAAAAAAAAACAATGCGGCACGATCAGTTGAACCATTGTGTTTGTGACTATTTTCTTAGAAACACATCCTCCGCCCAAACATATGGTCTCATATGAAACTTCATGATGCTATTGTTTCACATAAATTTGTTCGGTTTCGGTCAGTTAAAACATTAAGTCACTGGGTCTGGGGAAAAAGGGGAAAAGTGAAGAAAACAATAACCGTCCTGAGTGTCTGTAGCTATTTTCTCGTAAACCAAGTGCTTCACCGCCACACATGTGGTATCATATGAAGGCTTATGATGTGGCTATTTCAGATAAATCTCTACTGTCTCGATCAGTTGAACGATTGAAGTTCCGGGAGCAAAAGAGGAGAAACAAATATGATAGCCTGTCCTGTTGTCTATGTCTATTTTCTTGCAAACCAGTTGAACCATTCTGTTTGTATTTTCTCGTAAACACACCCTCCACTCAAATATATGGTATCATATGAAAGCTTATTCTGCCAGTGTTCGACATAAAGTTGTTCGTTTTCGATCAGTTGGAACATTAAGTCACTAGCACCGAGGAAAGACGGAAAGGACGGAAAAGAAGAAAAGATGGAATAATGTCTCTAAAGTGTCGGCACACAATTCTGAAGTTACTAATAGCATTTATCTAAAACCAATTTTACCAATTATTTAAGAAAACGAACTTTAGACCGTGGAAGTTAATTTCTGTTTACCCAGTGAAATTTGAATGATTGACGTAAAACGAAAAAGACGCGAAAACTCGTTCGCATTGAGCCTGAAGCAGCCGTACAGCCGCGAAACGTTGCTAATTTTCGAATAAAGTGAAGCTGAAAGATTATGTGTCTTTACTGCTTAAAAAATGCTAACGATCAAAGTCCCTCCTCGCATCTACGTGGAATTAAAGTTACTTGGTCCCCCATGTCAATTTATCTTGTATTTAGTGCATTGGACATTGTGTTTCTAGTTCTCCAAAAATAACTGTTCTTGGAAGAATTCAGTGTAATTACTTTTGTCTATATTTGCAGGCTCACATCGGAGTGAAGGGACTGGTGAAAAATAAAGTAAATGGAAGTGCTATTGCAAATGCCATGATGCACGTAAAGAATTGCACGGATAGTAGAGATATCCATATTCAACATGATATAACATCAGGTAAAAATAGTTCAATGTTTTCACCAACTTACTCTCCATTTAGTTTACAAATTATGTGCGTAAATTTTGGAAATCAACGTGGGTGGATTTTAATCTAAACCTTTATCGAGATCCTTCGATATAAATGATTTAAGTTACGGTATTTCCATTGAAATATAATAATATTTTACACTGTTATACGTTCTTCAGAACGGACAACAGTTAGATTTCCAGGTAAATAACGATAAGATTAATTTAGGTACCTCATGGACAGACACAAAGAACCATTATTGACTGTAACCTAGAAAATCTTTTCAACTCTTGCACCTAAATTTATATTAAAACCTTTACTATCTTTGAATTACGAAGAATTTTGTATTGAATCAGAATTTTATTTTCCTCGTAGAATAAATTTATATGCAGAGCAATTACAAATTGACACACACTAGCATTAAAAATTATTTCGTTGATAGAATAAATGAATATAAATTGTCTCCAATGTTTCATACTTTTCAAGAAAATTTCGCTTGAAATTCGTGAAAATCAATGTCGTTTCTTCGAGAAGATTATTCTATGTTATTCTTTTGCAAGAAGAATACAAATCAATTGAAGCCAAATGATGGTTCAACATCTTATTAATAACGAAATGAGACTCTTTTCCAATACTAATATTTTTCTCCATCCTTTGTATATAAAACAAGCAGAGAAAATTTATATAACTAAATAGTAGAACACTAGTAGAACAACCATCGTCTATTTCTGTATCCTATAATAATGTTTTCTTATTGGCGTTTTATTTGTTTGGAACAAGTATTTAACAAGTATACATTTTTAAACCTTAAGAAACAAGAAAATATAAAATGTCATTAAAATATCATTACATTACATCAAACGTTCGTTGTAAACATTTGCTGTTTCTCTGTTTTCAGTTCATGGTGGCGATTATTTTAGACTCCTTACTCCCGGGTGCTACGAAATCACAGCATATCACGAAGGTTATGAACCATTAACCAAAAAGGTTAAAATTGTTGAACGACCTTATCATGAAGCTCAAAGGATAGACTTTTATTTACATCCCCTTACGAATAATGCGCACGTAAGTATCAAATACATATAAATTAATAATCAAGAAGATTTTAGTTATTGTTACAATTATTGTATTGTATTGATTCTATTAAAAACGTATCCGTCATTATTATAGAAACACATTGTTGAAAAATTTATTAGTAAGTTTCTGTAAGAGAGATTACCTTCTCCCATTCCTCCTTGTAGTTTATCCTGGGTGCGTTTGATAGAATTCACATGTATGTACAGACCTGACTAATAATCCCGTCT
This sequence comes from Lepisma saccharinum, assembly GCA_022664845.1. NCBI lineage: Eukaryota > Metazoa > Arthropoda > Insecta > Zygentoma > Lepismatidae > Lepisma > Lepisma saccharinum. Next base: position 4,463 of record JAGDQP010069087.1, read on the forward strand.
GAGCAAAATGATAACTTGCAAAACTTCCTGCAATTGGAGCTCTATGTGGGAAACATCATTTTCGACTTTGAAAACAAATACTGGACCAACTATACCCATTAAAAGTTGGGTATAGGACTCCCACTCAAGATATGAAGATTGGTATCCCCATAACATGAAACCATTATAAACATGATGATTCTTTTCCTTGTGTTAGACAGTTACGAACAAATTTATAGTTTGTATATAGATTCTCCTTACAAACATAATTTTACACCATTTCGTGGCTGCACAAACGTCGATAGACCACTTTAGAGACGTTATTCTTTCAGCTGACGCTCAGTATATCCCTCATTGACTCCATCTAATACGTACTTGGAAAGAGAGTAATTCCGAAAAATATAGAATAAAGCTATGATTGGAAATAAATAATTAGCTGATTGAGGAATGGACAAAGGAGCGTCTGTATTTTCACAATCAGGTGGACGGGGTGAACATACTTTAGGATAACCAATAGAAACGCAATTCGATGATTAGATGAAAGCGAAGCAAACGTTTAAAGAACATGGATCAATGAAGATCATATAGATCGAACTGGGAAAGCAGTGATGGATTTTCTTACAGTAATGAGAAATAAATAATCCCTGATACTGATAATGTCAGCGAGGGTCGTCGGATGGAGAAAATTTGAAAAGAAACCATTTTGAACCTCGTGTTGAAAGTAGTTACTTACTATGTAGATAGCAAAGAAATAACCTTAAGATGGCATCGTGATTCATTAGACATGAATGAAAAATAAAAACTACACAAAAATTGAAAACTTTCGTGCTACTTTAAAATACAGAGCAATTAAAGATCTAATTTATGAGATGCTGTAGGAGACCTTAAGGGAAGATGAGTTAATTCCAAAAATCATATCATTGAATTATGTTATCAAGATTTAATTAATTATCGGTAACAGCTACTGCCGTCAACTAATATCATGTTTGTGTGGATGGAGAAAGAAAGTCAGGATTTATCGAAAGCAATCTTAACAAATCTGATAAACTCTGGTGTTATGTGCTGTTTGGCCGATTTAGAATTGTGTACGAATGGTTGAAAGTATATTTTTTTGTTGTTGTTTCCCTTTACAGGAAGTGAATTTTTTTGTATGATCGTGCAGACTGCAAATATATCAGCTAACGCAGAAGAAAAAACACCAAATATTATTAGATGAATTGGTGCAGTTCCTAATTTTAAAGAATTAACCTCATGTGGTTTAAAGCAATTCTGATTTACATTGCATTTTTATAATCATAGCTTCATTTAATCAATACATTTTTTTAATCAAATGATTCCACAAGCTCAGATTAAAGACGTCTTATAGATATAATGTTCTTTGAATTTCTTCTTTCTTTTAGTCCATTTTGATATTTTGATTCTTATTCGTATTTTGATAAGATTAATCGTTATGCAGACCCTTAGATAAAGACAATCTTGACATAGTAGAAGCTATGAATAATGAAAAAACATGCTGTTACAAAGTTTGAAAGAACTAGAACAAATTCTGAGGAGGAAGACAAAACAATTGCAATAAAATTGAGCATGGAAGAAACTAATCAAGTTATTTACAAAAGTCCAGAAGGTGAGATCCAATTACAGCATAACGCAAGCTCCATCAGACATGCATCCATATTTTTATCTGAGGGGTCTAACTTGATATGAACTGTTATAATTACGTATAAAATGATGATACGTTTACAAAGATTTCACAATTTCGGAGGACCTAGCAACCCTCGGATCCGTCCTGACGGTGAACTCTATAAAAGAATTGTTAGCTTAAGTTCATGAATCAACTAAGAGAGATGATAATGATTCATAAAAGATCTCGTATTCTCTTTAGATGTGAAAATAAGAGAGACAACTTCGAAAGTTCATAGAATTTTACTCTTTTGTACAGGAAACATCCTATTCTTAATTGGAATTTCGAAAGCGAAAAAAAAAAAATGAAATTTATCCACTCGAACTGCTATGGAAGCACGGCAGAAATTACCAGTAAAAGATTTCCAAACATTTTAAAACTGCTTCGTATTTTGTGTGCCCCGTACTCACATCTACACAAGAAATGAGATTTGTATATTAATTCTTTGAAGACAATAAACATATTTTCAAAAACTTAAAGTTTTCAAAAGGTGATTGAACAGTGGACTGGCAACTCTCGAACAAAACAACTTTATATCTGACGCTACAGCGTGATATTGCTTTGTCATCTTTGAAAATGATAGATCAATTGTAGAAAAATGTCTCAAAGCCCTCATCAAAATGAGGAAATAAGCCCTTGATGCGATTGCGTTTTCACTACGTATTTGCTACGTACTACGTATTTGTATATTTGCATATCAATATGTAAATTAAGTAATTATTTGTTTTAAATATTGATTATAAAATTATATTTGCGTATGTCTCTCCTCCTTTCTCTCTATATTTTCTCTTTCTGTCTGGGTGGATCTAGCTTTTATTTCTATCTATTTCCCTCTATATGTTATTATTAATTTGATATATTTATCCCTGACATAATGATATCTGAGTAACGATGAGTGATTAATATATGTGTCTGTGTGGTTTTTTGTCAGACTAGTGAGCTGAATATAAATGATTTGTAAATAATTTCGATTGTCGTTGATTAACAGTGGAAATGGTTTATTTGTAATTAATATTTGAATTTAATTTCTTGATGGAGCATATCTAGTGCTGAAATATTGGCTGCTTAGAAGTGCTGTTGTAGGATATTGCCACCACGTATGTAGGATCGAACAAGAGAAAATTTCCACTGTAACGGTAGATTTGTTTGTGTATTTTCTATTTCCAAAAGCTGCCGAGGAGCAAGCTTTGATGTGGGTCACCAACCCGGCGCAATCTATGTGTGTATTTTGAGGTAAAGAGCGATTTTTTTTCGGGAATTTTATGGTTCACTCCCCCGTGTTGAAAGTGGATAGTTCCACCGGCTTGGGGGATATACTCAGGTTACCGAGAGGCGACCGACACAAAAGGCATGAACGATTGATTAAGCATCAAGCCAAAACCCTCCCCATAGGTGGCGCATCCTTAAGTCAGAAGCTGCAGACTTCGAACTAAGTTTAATTTTTTCGAGTTTGGTGATAGAATTATTTTTGATGATTGGCGGAGATAGAATTGAGAGGGCCGGCGTGTCACATCTATGAAGCCGTAGTAAGTACAGACATTTAGCTATCATTTGGCTTTGTTCGGTCGACGTCATTATTTAGCAACACTTTCTCCGATTTTCGTATTACGATTTTTGAGTTTTATGTCTATGTTGTATTTTTGTCTAGCACGGGAAATCAAGGACAAGGATCGTTGCTGAAATGAGCCAGACCCTTTTTTAATCTACTTGCAGAGGAAGAGTTCAGTGCGCATTAGTTACCATGGTGGTGACACTTCCCAGAGCAATGAAAGAAGATATATTGTCTAGGTCGTAATCCAGAAGCCAGTGTGCGTCCTCTCGTTTGTTTGATATGCTCGTAATTTTTTCCAATCAATGGTTACGTTCACGACTCACATATTTGAGTACCTAGTAGGTTCGATATCAGCGTAGTTATTTGTTCAGAAGAAAGTAATTCGATGTTTTTAGTAATTAAAGCGTTGCAAGCCTCGAAATAACAAGCGACCGATCGTTTCTTTACCTCAATCTGCGTAGATCTCCGACTCAGATACAGCAAATCCCAAATCAACGCCTGTTCAAACCTTTATCATTCAAATATATTTATTAATCCTAGTCAAAACTTTGTTGATAATTGAACTCGCGGTAATTCCTGCTTTTGTCGCCTTGGCTTTTCGAGCCCGTTAGTCTAAACCTAGTGCACTAATTTAATCTCCAGTTGTAAGTGGAAACTAGAGCAACCGGTGGCATTTTTATCAAAGCTCTGATAAGCAAATTTCTTCGTAAGTTCAGCAATCGATTAGCAATTAATTCAACTCAAAAAATAGTAAATCTCACTCTTGTTAGTAAATATTTGTGGAGTTCCTTGATAAAATCGGCCCTGAAGTTTTAAATATTGTTAAATCTGTATTAAAATTAAGGCTAACTACAACGATAGAATCTATTCAGTACATACCATATTTTCTCGGACAGTAATCCTACTGCACTAAAATTACAGAAGCGCCCCCTCCCCTGCAGTAAGATCAACTTCTAATCTGTTTATGTTGGGTTGCATAGTTCTCAACTTAAAATTTAAAATATGTTCCTTCTTTTCGCGAAACGAATACAATTGAATTGGTCATTGTTAAAAGGGGAATATGTACTATCTATTTTTAATGGCACATATCCCCTTATAACAATGACCGATTCAATTTGAACGCTACTATAATTTTCAGATTACAATTTGAACGCTACTACAATTTATCAAACATTACAGCTTTATAGTTAGTTTAGTTCCCCCACAATACTTGTCGAAGATCTGTAGTTTTCAAGATTCAAAAAAGAATCGTTCTCGAAGATCTATCCCTTTCATTAGGAAATTTCTGTCTACATTATTGTATTTATTAACAGATTCACCGCCGAATCTTGAGCAAATTGAGGACAGCGAAGTCAATCGATCTTGCTGACTCTCAGACTGACATTCCAAAAGGATATTCTAAAACCAAGCATACGACTGTGTTTAGAAGTCCACTTGCTGAGAATGTAATCACCGTGTTTTAATCCAATCATTGTGGCTTTTCTGAAAAATATATACAATAATTCTGCTAGTCGGCCTTTGAAACAGTACACGTCGTATATTTGTATGAATAAACGTTTCAAATATACAAGCTTTCTAAAACTGAACAGAAAAATGAAAAAATAACGTGTTTACTGAGGAGCTGGACCATCACAATCCAAGCTATAACAAAGTGGCTCTGAAGAAGAACAAACTTCGTTAGCGCCTATAAGACGTTAGATAAAAAATACCATAATGGATGTATTTATTTAAACAAAGTGAGTCATGAAATTTAAAATTACTTGTATTGGGATAGTTTGTTTTGTGAAATTTTAGCATCGTATGTCATATCAAGCCAAGTTTGTTTTTTATAGCTAGGATTACTATGGCTGTCTGTAAATAGTTAATTTTTCGCTTTTGGCCTACTTCTATAAAATATACTTCTTGTATACCCTTGTCTTTGAAACTGTCATACAAATGAACTGTCTCCGGTGGGACACGAAAATCAGCATGAAACTTCCACAGTGCATTGATGATGTGTTCAAATGAACACTCCTGTAGTGCTACGTTCCGGAGTTTCGCGGAACACGAGTTACAGGACTTCAAAGTTTTCGATATTTTGTTCTGAACGCCTGAAGGGTAGACAACACGTCATACATATGTGTTGAAGTTATGTGTTGTGCTGAAGATATTTTAAATGTTTAATGTTAAATGCTCTTGATGAAGTTGACGTGTTAATTAACTGCTCTGATCCTTGTCAAATGCGAATATTATATAAATCCAGGATGACCCAAAGGAAACTTCCCCTCCCGATAATTTCGTAACCAATTGATTTCCAGGAGGAATCCCGACACACTCCCCTTTTAATTTAAGGGAGAATGTGACATCGTTGTCAAGCATTGCATGCTGTATACTTTTATTGGTGTTACTTCCTTCCTTACTTACTCTATAGCTTAGGGAACTCGCAAGTTCATCGCCACAGTAACAAACGTTCTCCATCCATAAGGATTCTATCCTGAGCAAGCTCGAGTCAGTTTTCATCACAAACACCTACATCTTGAAGATCCATTCTAATATTGTCCTCTCAACGTCGTAATATTTTATTGTGTGTTACTGGCAAAAAGTAAAAGTTTCTTAAATGACAACACGGGTCAAGTGACACATCATGACTTTAGGTTCTATTTACAAAAGCATCTGGTCATTTACTATGGTGAAATTAACGAGTCCTGAAGATTGAGATTTAACCAATCGTGGCGGAGGGTGACTAGCATGTAGTTCACGTGATTTGCTTCGGATGACTCCATTAGTCGCAGCCGAGCACATTCCCAACTTTCATTGGATGGCGGAAATGAAGGAATGAGGTCAAGCGTCAACTCGCTGCAGACACTATCGTAATGTTCCCTTTAGTTTTGATTTGGTAGAGTCAAAGATACACGGGATTGTTTTTTTAGCCCTCAACCCTTTATTTACATACAAGAACAAAGTTAATAAGATTACCGTCCCGAAGAATACAGTTTACAGTTATCTGAGTATAAATGATTAAAGATGTCTTATTAAAGAGTGATCAGTTTATGGAGAATAGGATGACACCAGTTCCTTAGTAAGCTGCGTGTCGGGAAGTTGTACCAGTTCCTTGGCGAGCTGCGTACGGAGAGTATTAAGGTAAGAGTACACACCAGTTCCTTGGCGAACTGCGTGTGCGGATGACACTAATTCCTTAGCGAATTACGTGTCAGGTGATTGTACCAGTTCCTTGGCGAACTACGTACAGGTTAAGTTAGGATTTATGTATGAGAGTGCACA
>JAGDQP010069088.1:0-10934 GCA_022664845.1 Lepisma saccharinum
GATGTTATTGTTTCTCTCTTGAACACGCCGTTCTTGAGACGAAATGAGGTGGAACAGTGACAAGTTCTCAATAAAGGACGTCCCACTCCAGATTTGTCCGTAATACAGGCTGACGGCAACAAGAGCAGAACTTTTAAGAAATTGTGGTATGATGTTCACAAGTGGGTATGTGGCAGTGTTGCAGTAGGTAAATTATTTTGTTGACCCTGTTTATTACTGAGCGTGAAGAAATATGTTTGGTGTTGTGAGGGATATTTTAATTTGAAAAATTTATCACGAGATTTGGAAATGCATTCTAAATCTAAAGAACACATTAACAATTTCATCGTATTGAAACAAATTAGTAAAGAAGCTGCAACCATATTAGAACAACTCAATGAACATGAAAAGCGAACGAAACTATAGTTCAACAATAATGTGTCTAAAAATAGAGATTTTTTTTTTTAAAACAAGAACTGCTGTTTCTTGGTCACCATGAGTCAAGGGAATCTTTAAATCGGGGTAACTTCACAGAAGTTTTCGAACTGATGTTGATCTATAACGTTGAATTAAAATCCAATTGAGAAACTCTGGGCAATTTCAATAGCCTATCAAAGAATACGCAAAATGAATTAATAGAATGTATAGGTGAAGTATTGGCCAACGCTATTCAGCAAAGAATAGGGAAAACTAGGTTCTTTTCATGTCAGGTGAACGAAACAACGGACAAAGCCTACAAAGCGCAGTGTTCAGTTATCGTTAGGTTTGTAGACTCACAAGGTAAAATTCAAGAACAATTTTTAGGTTTTCATGAACTCGGGGAAGATAGATCTGCTAAAGTGATGTGCGATTTGCTTGTCAGTCTTCTTAGTAAATATGATTTCAGGGAAATCTAGTAGCGCAAACATATGATGGAGCCAGTGTTCTTTCAGGAGAAATTAGTGGTCTCCAAGCTCGCATGCGCGAGTTTGCTCCTCAAGCAATCTTTACTCACTGTTTTGCGTATCGATTAAATTTAGGGTTACAACAGAGTTGCAAAAACATTTATGCTGCTAAATTTCTTTTCTCGACACTTCAGGATATACCGGGTTTCTTTCATAAATCATCAAAACGATCTTCTTGTTAGAATGCATTGTGGGTAAGCGAGTGCCAACTCACACTGAAATAAGACGGAATTCAAATTCAAAAATATTGTCAACAATCTTTAACGAGAGAACGAAGTTTTTGACGTGTTTGGCGAAATAATGCGTCTCGAAACAAATGAAAAAGCGATTCGGCAAGCGGAAGGGTTTAAGAGAAAGCTGGAAGGTTTTGAATTTGTTTTTCTTCTTGTCATTTTTAGTGATATTTTTGTCAAAACTGATTCCTTGTACAATGTCCTTCAAAATAAACTTTCTGATATACAATTATGTATAAAGGAAGTACAACAGTGTATCTAATTTCTAGACAAGCTTAGAAACGACGATAAAGCCGAATATATAGAACGAGAGCGTAGGTAGTGGTAGCCTGAGAAATACAGCACACATTGACAGTGAGATACAAAATAAAAATCTTTGAAGTATAGACAAATATTCTTTCAGATAATTGACACAGTGAAAAATCAACTGAAACTTAGGTTCTCAGATTTGGATAAACGGGAGTTTCTGCAGCTGGCAGATACAAGTCAATTCACACTTACGCCACTAACTTCCCAACCGGTGCATTGCAATCGTTGATTTTAACATATGGATCCTATTTTAACACTACCTATTTAGGCACCGAACTTGAAATAGTATTTAACAGGGACATCTTTCAAAACATTGAGTTGTCTACTTTGTTAAAACGCATAGTTGACGACGGAATGTGTGACGTAATCCCTGAGGTCTACAAACTGTTCGCTTTCATTGCAACTATTCCAGCAACGAGTGCTTCTGTTGAGAGAAGCTTCTCTAGTTTGAATAGAATTAAAACACAAAACAAGAACAACAATGATCCAAGGCAGACTAACTGCGATGTCAACCATTTCAATCGAAAAGGAATTACTTTTGCAATTAATGAAACAACCATCCTGGTATGATGATGTCATCACAAGGTATGCAAGACGCAAGGATCGACGAATTGATCTCCTCTTCAAATAACGTGAGTAATTGATTAATTTTCATTTCTGTTTTAGCATTTTAAGTTTAATTTTTAGACAAGTACATTTTTGTGACTTTCCGATCACATGAAGATTTTTTTCACTTATATTTTTCACATACCATATGTTTATGTAGATGTTACATTCCCGATATGAAGTGTAAAGGCCTAAGCCAAAGTTGCCTAAAGGTCATAAATAAATTAAATGACGTGTTTTAAAATTATATTTAGTTTTGATTGATTTTACGTGTCCGAAGCAACATTTCTGGAATTTGATTTATTTATAGCCTTTAGGCATCTATGGCTCAGGCCGGGATATAATAGGGGAAATGATGCGAAAGAAATCAGGCAAGGTCTAAGTTGAAGATACAATCCTGTCATTTGCTTGGTATGACTGAGGAAATCCCTAAAAAATACGTAAGTCAGAGTCGGCCTCTGGTATCAAACTCAGGATCTCAGCAATGCGAAGTCAACGCTCTAGCAACTGAGCTACAGGCGTTCTGTAACACATTTCGGAAATCATAATAGTGCAAATCAAGAAGAAAAGAAAAGTGGCCCAAAACGTATCCCAGAATTTAGTGCCAAACCCGCTGGACGTTGTTCCAGAACGGCAGGCTCAACTCTGCTACGAAGTAAATCCCCGTTACGACTGACGTTTTACAGTGTTTGCCCTCAGACCCACTAAGTGAACTGTTGTAGATATTAAGTGTAGATATTCTAATCATTACTTCCTCATCCATTTTGTCGTAGCTCATTCTTGCCTATTCATGTCATGACACAAATTCAGACCAGCCAACTCTGAAAATCATGTCATATCAATGACAATGATCAATATACAGAATATTAATAATATCCAGTGAAGTTCTGGTTTGTGAAATGCTACTTCTTCCAGTGCCTCGCCAGCTTATATGTCATATATATATATCTTTTTTAGGGGTTTCTATCAAGCCTATTTCTTTTCTTTCTTTTAAATTCTTTTGTGATTGTTTTATGGCACTGAGTAGTTATTCTTCTTCTAAATGAAACATAATATTTTATTTGTTTTGTTTGAGTGAATTAATGGTTAAAATTAATGTTTAATATTATCTTCTATAATTTTATTAAATTGATTAAGAAAATATAACTCATAAGTAACATCACTTTCTTTTTTTCCTATTGAGTCATTTTTGTTTCTCCTTGTCCGGGCAGATATGTAGCATACCCTCTCAGCTCTATTTTTTTAATTTTTGTTCCCCGCATGTTTCCAACATTAGTTATTCTTTTGTTTGCTGAATTCGAATGATTCAACCTATATTTTTGCCCTTCTCAAGTTCGCTTGTGTTGACTCTTTCGATTCGCTCTCATCTTTTCGTTAATCTTATTGGCTTTAATGATATGTATTTTATTAACACATGGTTTTCTACTATTGGGTTATTTTTCCTCCAATTATTGCTTCCTTTCTGCAAATATTTATTAGGGCTATATTAGCATTATAAATATATTATTTACGATTTATTTTCTCCATGTTTGATGGGTATTTAGAATTTCTTCCGAGAGGAAGGAATGAAATATGTTTGTTCCGTTGTTGTATTTGGCATTCCTTGTTATTTCTTGCGGTGGTGGCCACTGCTCGTTTTCGGTGGAGATGTGTCTGTAAGAAAGAAGTAGTTCCTAAGTTGACGTAATGGAAGAAAGAAGCCGACATATTTGGGAGATAATATTTCAAATATTTTTCAGTACGTATATAGAGAAACTGAGAAAGTAGTGCAATCTCGGCTCCACGAAGCTAGAATGTGGGGTCGTGGGCGGAGCCTTCTGTGACGTCAGCAAGGGTACAAGCCAGATTACAAAACAGTTGAAGCTGAAGCGCGCCTAGTAAATTCTGTAGAAAGATCGCTTATGTTCTGTTCCTAATTTCCACTTTTTAGTATATCCACGAGGAAGAGAGAGAGTTTTTAATTGCATATATTGTACTGGGGATTACTGTTTAGATATACTAGTTAAACTATTATTATTTTAATTGTAATTTTCTATGAAATCTATCTCAGAATATTCTGATAGGTAGGTGGCTGTCATTTAATACATTTTTGTTATAATTTGGCTTCTAGTTTGTTCAAGATCTTGGATAAGATTTTATGAATCAGTCATCATTAACCATTTAATTTCCGAGCTGCATCATGGATTTAGATACGGGAGACGGATCGACTGATCCAATACAATTAAGCTGTGTCACATTGACGCCTGTTTTCGATTAATCTTGCCTGGTGAATTGGAATTTACTTGTGTCTTATTGGTTGGCCTATACCTGGTTGGGTGGAAGCAAAGAATGGATGCAGATCTACCTAAGGAATAGAGGAGGAAGATTGGAATATGTTAAATAACGTATTTTACGGAACGTGATGTTCAGTTATTTTTTAAATCAATTTCACCTTCCAGGTGATCATTGCTTGTGCTGGCTTCAATTTCGGGTCACTAGAAGTAGATCCGTTTCCCGTATCAAGATCCATGGAGCTGCATAAGCAAAGGAAGGATCTTGGTTGGAAAATAGGATATATGGCAGTTTTAAGCCTTTTTTTTTTTAGTTTGTAAGAGGGTAGACTTTTGTTTTGTGTTAATAATATTTGAGTAATTAATGTTATTAAAAATATGTTTTTGACGTTTAAATGTACATAAATTTGCAGTGTCACACTATTGTTTAACTCTTTTATCAAATAATGATGTGCATACTGCATTTTCTTGCTTTTATCTTGAAACTTCAGTGTAAGAAAATCAGTATTGCACCGTTAAATATTTAAACAAGAAGAAACGGATGATCAAAGTTGTCGAGAGGTTTTACGGGCCATTAGCTTTAACATATGTTGAAGAAACGGTATATTTTTTAATCGGACATTATAATATGTACTTAACAGATTGCTAAAATGTTAATCTGCCTTTGTAAAACGGGTGATTTGTGTTTTAAGATCTTTGGTTAAAACAAGGAATGTATTTTTAAGCCATATAAATCGAGCTAACAATAATTGTGCAGGTGTTTTTGTTTTTCGACCAGGAAAGTTGAAACATGAAATGATCAAATTACAATTTCCAAATACAGTAGGGTCCCGCTAATCCAAACCCCGCTAATCCGAAAATCCGGAAAAACCGAACAGAGCCCAGGGAAATATGCCAAATTATTTTTAACTCAAGAAGGGTTATATGCCAAATATAACGGCAAATATGTCAAATTATAGTTTTTTCTTTATGTAGAAACGTGTATTTTGTATACAACGTACAAGAAAATGAACTCAAAATACAGAAGTACAGGGCACAATTTTAATTACATACTGTAATTAAAGTACGGTACTGTTCCATTATAAAAAGTTCAAGGAGATAGGCCTACTAAAAAAGTGTAGGTCCGGATATTTCGAAGTTTTGCTAATTTGAACAGGGCACAGTCCCAATTAGTTCGGATTAGCGGGACTCTAGTGTATAAATAATTGCAATATCTTCCAAGAAAGAACTGATTGTTCGAAAGAAGGCCTATATTATCTATCCGGCTACTTGGTATAAAATATCGTACTACAGATCCATCATTAGGAATTCGAGCAATCAACAATCTCCAGTTGCATATAAAGATAATGATTGTACTTATATGGTGTCACGTGGTGGTCTTTATAAATCTGTGGTGACCACACGTCCCGACATTTGGGGTTATGTCCCGGGAAAAATCTTAAAAGTCCCGAATTTCATAAAAGCGTCGATATAATTTCATTTGATAGGGACATTAGAAGTAAATTTACGTTTATTTCACTGTAGTGCTCTGAGCAGAGCTGAAACCGGGTCACGGTTTGTGACCTGGCTTAACCCGGACATAGGTGACCCGGATTGTCCCGAATATAAGTGACCGGTTCGAAACCTGCCCCGGTGACCCGTTTGATCCGATCTTGACCAAATGACCAGAATGATTTTGTGATCCTGAACGCGATGATCGAATACCGACTAACGTCTCAGACCACACGACTACCTTAGTAGGCTGTTCTTTGTAAACTTTTGGAGTAATTTTTGTTCTTTCCGCAGATATGAGACTATTTCCATATCTTATTACTAGAGACAGTAGAATTTCGAGAATAAAGGTTTTTAAATTTCGTGACTGAAAATTATAAAAAATCGTGAGTTCAAGGTAAAATCTCGTGAGTATAAGGGTAAATTTCTTCAGTAGCAAAATAATATTTTTTTTCAATGATGTTATATCATAACCTTGCACGAATACCACCTAACGCACACTTTGAATCCCTTGTGATTATGTTGTTCATATTTACCCTGCTAGATGGCAAACCACGTTCGAAAATTTTCAGCCAGCCATCTATGCAGAATTCAGTATATTACATTCTAACATTCTCCGTGTTACACGAGTCCGATAGAATTTTGAAGATGAAATATGCAATTTTATCGATTGTTACGCGAGCAGAATTTATGTATTATTTTCGCAAATCAATTAATAAAAATGGTAAATTTCTTTAGCAGAGCTCAGAATTCGTACGTGGGAGCAAAATGACTAAATCTCGCGAGTATTTCGTGAGTTAAAAAGCACATTTTCAAAAAATGCTAACAGCTATCTATCTACTCAATGCGATTTCTTGAGTGCTTAAATTTTTCGCGAAATTCTATCGTCTCTACTTATTAGTATTGTTGGGAACTTCTCCGCGTCGAATGTTTCGTGCTGTGGTGGTAGAACTTCTGTCTCGGTCACCTCCTTAAAAACAATTTTTTAAACACAGCAGGAAGGAAATAATAAAAAAATCTGCCGAGCCTTCCGCATCATCGAGTCGAAATCAGACCACCGGGACCCAAACATATATTCAGTGACCGTGGGATCCAAAACTTGACTCGGTGTCCCGTTTCAGCTGTGCTCTGTTCCCGGAATCCAGGAATGTGGATAATACGGAATTCTGGAAAGTCGAGGGGTCCGAATTCCGAAGTGACGTGCTCAGCTGTCAGCAACTCAGCATCAAATATGGAAGACCACGATTCACGTGGACTAGAGACCTTCGATTTATAAATTTCCGCCAGTCAGATGCTTTCAGAACAATTGAGAAAAAGCTGCTGGATAAGGTATAGAACTCCCGAGATTTGAAAAGTATGAGTTCAGGAGCGTTGAATTTTCGGAGTGTTATAATTCCGGAATCCGAAGAATTCTGAATTTCAACATTGACTTGGGACTTCCCAAAGTACAATAAAATGTCTGCCAATATAAATCTATGTTAATTTAAGTTTATCATATAAAATATATAGGGTTTTTTCCTAATATTATTATCAAGCATCCAGTATTATAGAGAAATCGGACCGGTACCAGGTAAAATAACGCTGTTATGGACTTCAAAATACATATTTCTTTACCTATATCCTTCTAAGGGGGAAAAAATAACATATTTTGTAAGATTTTTTTTAATTTTAAGGCTAATAACAATCACAATTTTTGGGGTCCGCAATGGTGTTCGCTGGTACAAATTTAGAATTTGTATTCAACTGTTAATATTTCTAGATATATTAGGTTTGTTTAGAAACAAATCGAAGCTTTAATTTAGATAAATTGTTGAAATAATGCAACAAAATAGAGCATCTTTCATCGAGGGGGCGCAGGTACCTTGTGTCACCTCTCTGGATCCACCACTGAAACAGAACTTAAAATACATATTTGGACCCTATGCCTTTCTAAGATATTCATTTACAGTCCCGTCAGATAATTTTTACTTATAAGGCTACTGATAATAATCATAGAAGTGGGGTCCGGGCGGTTGGACCCCATTCCCCTCTTGGTGTTTATTGGTACAAATTTAGCATTGGTATGCGACTGTTAAATTTTATTCTAGATTATCCTTTATATGTTATTTCAAAAAATAAGTTTATATTTTCCTCTGCGCAACGTTATGTAAGTAAAGTTTTTACCTAACTTTATTATCTTTGGAAATGCACTGCATGAAATACTTACGCTACATAAAAAACATTGAAAATTTGAGAAATCGTCTCGTGATTTCTTGCGTTATAATTTACGTTTATGCTTATCTTTTCATCTTTGCTGAGTTTTGGAAGTACTTCTACCAAGTAGTCACTTGAATCTGTATGTTTCAATTTTAACTTGTGATTATGTAGGATGAACAGATATTTTCTAAAGAAAGGGAGATCAAACTTCTATATTAAGGTACTAATAGGACCAAATATGCATTACATAGGTTCGAATATATCAAACATAAACCGTCAATTCATAAACAAATATAGTATTTGGCGTAAACATGCAAACTATCGGAAGGGAGAAGTACTCTGGACGCGCGTACTCTTGAATACGTCACAGGCCTCAGAGCCGAGAAGCGACGGAAATATCCGAACGGTGACTGCTACCACCTGGGTTATATCTATTATAAAATGTGATCAGTTCTCGATGCATAATAAGGTAATATCTTGCTGACTTTCCATCATTCAGAAGACAGTTTGGTGTATCTAGAAAACGCAGTTCAAAGTTTTGTCACCTTCTCAAGTTCGTACTGGTTTTCTCATCTGTAAATGGAAATTTCAAAACCTGATTATACTTCTTCAGATTGCTTGGTTTTCTCAGGAAAGTGCTTTCAGTGTATTTCTTCATGTCAGTTCATAGTATATTGATAATTATACATTAATCTGTTCTTGTAAGGGTATGGAATCTTAAAGAACTGCATGCCCCCTGATATCTGCCAGACAAAAATTTTATCCTATTTATATTACTTTTAATTAAATTATCATGTTTCATTTATTCGTTCTCGAGTTAAAAATGTATTCGCAGCTAGCGCTATTATTTAAAAGCCATTCTCAATCTTGACTTAAACGTTCGTACCATTCTAGGGGTAACCTTGGTTTTGTGCCCTCCTTCTGGATGTGTATTTTTGATCCGTATTTTCACAGCATGCTACGATTCCCTCTTGATAATTGCGATAATAATGAAATAAAAGAACTACTGAAAAATAAAAAAAGTACGATTTTTGAATTTTCGAAAAAGTGTTCATAATTTCGTCCCCCAGTATTTTGGGAGAAAAGAATGTGTGAGTTCCATTTTTAAGTGTACAAAATGCTTTATTTATAAAGGTACTACCATAAAAAACGCCAATACAGAAGAAATACTCGGAAAATGAAATATAATGGGTATAAAAATGCCAATTAGGCCTAGGAGCTTCTTTGAAAATAATGTCCACTTTGTAATAGCTTGCAACGTCACTTACATAAAAAAACTACATAAGAAATACTTAGAGAACGAAATATTCTGCTTCACTCAACTGCATTGAGGTTTCTTTTTAAGAATTTAGCCTAGGCATACATTACACATAAATAATTTACTAGGATGGGAAGAATACAATTCGTGACACTATTGAAAGCACCTTGTACACCGTATCCACTTTTCCCCTTTCTTGTCTGCGGAGAAAAACTTCCCACAAATGTTACAGTTAACATCTTCGTCCTCGCTGTCTTCATTGTCGGTCGATACATATGCAATATCTTCGTCTTCTTCTTCTTCCTCACCTGATGATGGAACATTTAGTCGTCTTTTCGGTTTCTTGTTCTTCACAGAAACAGTCTTTGGTCGTTTCCTAGGTCTAGAGGATCCCTGCTAAGACTCAAGGAAAAATATAGAGGTGCTTGGTTCAGTGGGCCTAGATGTTGTACGGCTATGCTATTTTCTGCAGAACTTTCCAGAAGAAGTCTTCTTTTCGTGCCCCTTTCTAAAGGTTTATTTATATCAGTAGATACACAGCTAGAAATATTTTTTCTTCTCATCCGCCTTCTGGACATTTTTCATGTGAGGAGATCCTGTGACAAGGAATGCTTGATTTCTTTTGCCGCCAATAGGGACTGTGATTACAGGAATTTCTCGAAGATCTTTTGGGTTCACGATAGGCCTAGCCGATGTGGAGGCTTCGTTGGTAGGTTCTTCAGTACGAACATCGAGGTTACTTGAGATTCCACGTCGTTTAAGGCACGCGCGGAAGAAAGTTCCTCATGCGGGATATTATGAACGTCCTGTGACTGTTGAGCCAGAAAACTGGCATCACTAAAAATGTCTAGTTTAAATGGTGCAATACCTGTTTTTGAAAATCCACTAGTGGCATTTTACAGTGTAACTGCACGACTGTAGGCTTCTCCGAGAATAGATGCAAATTGAAGGTTCCTCACGATACGCTTAGGATGATTTGCAAGCCAGTTTTCAATTGCAAACGCGTAAAACGTTTTGAGTGTACACATAAATGAAACGTCCAAAGGTTGCCGTTTGTTTGTTGCATGCGGTGGAAGGCAAACGATGGAAATCCCAATCTCTCGAGCTCTATCGATGAAATACATGTTCCTTGTATGTGAATAATGGCCATCTAATATGAACACAACTGGTTTCTCTTTCGTTGGCTTCACGATGCTTATGAAATGTTCTAGCCATTTAGCAAAAAGAGGTGCATTGATCCAACCAGATTCTGAACATCCTCCGATCGAATCAGGAGGGGCACCATCTAGAAGTTCCTCCTGCCATTTTTCTGAGGAAAAATAAGCGTGGGTGTAATATATTGTCTAGCCGCCGACATACTCGTGACTACTGTACTCGTGACATACTCGTGACAAGCTTTTGCACTTGTTTCTTGCCTTTTGCCGCAATCACTTTCGTACTTTTATGTTGGACAACTGAAATGCCGGTTTCGTCCACATTGAAAATCCTTGTAACATCGAAGTTAATTTTCTAGAGTTCGGTTTTCAGAATGCAGAAAAACTGTTGCACGGCTTCTCTTGTAAAACCCTGGATTCGTGCCATCGAAAGATTCTCAGGCTTCCTCATGCTTAGAGATGGATGCCGTTGTAGGAATAGTGTCTTCCATTTT
>JAGDQP010069089.1:0-10934 GCA_022664845.1 Lepisma saccharinum
CATCTAGAAGACTTTGTGTGTCAAATTGGTAGTTTGTGCGTTAGACTAAAATGGTGTATTCATTTAGTGAAATGGCCGATATAAATTTAATGTATGCCGTGGCGATGGTAACGCCTGGGCTGCGCAACTACTTTATCAAGAATAGTTTCCAAATCACCAGGTTCCAAATGTAAGGCCATTTATTACCATTGACAGGCATCTTAGGGAAACTTGTAGTTTTAGTGCAATGTGTGACCGTGGGATCAAGAACTCTGCTCCAACCTAAACACGAGGAACAAGTACTTAACGTAGTAGACAAACATCCGTCTTTTTAACGTAGTACTTAACGTAGTAGTTGCTTTCAGAGAATATGCTGCACCAAAACTCATTTGGCGTTTATTTCATGAAAAACTGCTAAATCCTTGGCACTTACAACGTGTTCATGCTCTCTAGAGAACTGATTATCTCCCGGGACGAAAATTTTGTTAGTGGATTGTGGGGAAAGTTACCTACAATCCCGCATTTATATTATTAATTCTGTTTACAGATGAGTCTTGTTTCACAAGGAATGGTATAATCAATGTTCACAACCAGCACGTATAGAAAAAGGGGAACCCACATCAAATTCCCAAAAATAACCAAAGGCAATTTTCTGTCAATGTCTGGACCGGTATAATAGAGAACAACCTCTTAGGACCACACTTTTTTCCACATCGCTTTACCGGCGAACTCTATCTAGAATTCGTGCAACGAGAACGTTCGATTCTACTAGAGGATGTACCTCTGGATGTTCGACGTCACATGTGGTTTATGAACGCTGGAGCTCCACCTCATTTCCATGGTTCGAAGTCATTTAAATGACGTATTTCAGGGACGATAGATAGGAAGGGGTGGATCAATTTATTGGCCAGCTCGTTCACCAGATTTAAATACTATGGATTTTTATTCGTGGGTACATTTGAAAGGCTTTGTGTATTCAACTGGGATTCGTTATCTACAAGATCTGCAACAACGTGTCCACTACGGATTCCAAGTAATTCGAGGTACACCTGAAATATTCGACAACATTCAGCGCTCACTCACTCGCAGCGCTCACGCATGCATTCGCTCTGATGGGGCCACATTGAATACATATTGTAAAATTATGATACTATCAGAATAGCAGCTTATTGCTAAAGGATAACAACGAAGATTGCAAAACATCACTCCTGTGGTAAGTACAATGAATTCATTTCATATATTTTGGATTTGAATTTATTAATGAACTGTAAGCTCATTCCTTGTCAATCCCAACAAGTATTAGAAGCATGTTGTTCCACAAACAAAACTATCTGATTTCCTTATTTCCAACTCAAGAATAAAATTGAAAAGGTTCTTTCTACTGTTTTTTTTTACATTAATGTCTATGTGCGTGTATCTACACATGTGCAGAGGGGACAAAAGAATAAGATCAAGAGAATGTGACCTCTTGCAGCCAATTCGACGATTGTTATTATTATTACTATTATTATTAACTACTAGCAGTAATAGTATGGTTACAAATGTAGTGACACTTTCAAACTAGTTTCTAGTTTTACCTGCACCTGAAGGATCCACATGATTAGGTATTATGTGTCCTGATGTCCCTCGGGGAGATTTATCTAATGGACTGGAATGGGAAAGGTAGCGGTCTATGCCTCTGTTCACAGTATTGCCCCGGTGTTCGCATTATGGGACAGGGGATACACGAACATTCTGAACACCTTATGTTCGTCCTGAGCGGGACACAAACACGAACCGTCTGTTCTGTGCTCATTTCATGTCTCCGATCGTTGCTACTAGTCTCCACCACACCGTTATGCTAAGGTTTTTTATCCCTGTTCAGCAGGACAGCCAACTGTAATTGAACTCTTGCTGTTGCATCTGCATAGCAATTCCGTCTTTCCCAATTTCGATTTCAAAATTTTAAGGTATCATAATCAACCTTATGAATTTAGAGACAATTATATGATGATACGCCTTCAGAAGTAATGTACATTCTATCAACTAGATGTGACATATACATGAACGTTCCTTGTTCTTTTCAATGTCAAGTCATTTCGGTTGGTACATTATGTTTTATGAATTCCATCCTCAATTTGTCATTTGTAGTGCTTTTAGTCAATCATGATAAGGCGATTTTCAGTTCCAAGATGTACAGTTCTATATGGTGACAAGGTTCCATGGCCCAGCAAGGATTCTTCACCGAAATATGTGACCCGCATATTTTCCACCCGACCAACGGGATCACCTTACGCTGCATGTGTTATTTACAGAATCATCTTCATTCCATTGAGAAATGGCCCACTGTTTCTTTTGGGAGCAATAATCTAACTGTTGAATGAATTATTGTTACTCATACTCATGGGAGTTATGTAATCCCAAACGATTTTTAAAAACCGCTCCCCATACGAAATCTACTTGAGGTATCGACATGCGGTAAACGAATTATTGTTACCTGTCTAGAAGTCGTCTCATTGATGCAGTTTTTGAGCCTACTTTGTTTGGAAGCATTTTTGGGAATCCCCTTTTTCCTTTGGGGAATCCTTTGCACCCTGCTTGAAGGATTTTCAAATATGCATTTTTGAATAGTCTGGGTCTGACTTCCTCTAATATTTTCTGAACCGTCTACTCTTTGATTTTTCGTATGCGACTTAATCAGCTCTGAAGTTCATTTTCCACGCTTTCGGCAATCTATAGCTCCGAAAGTACTGAATATTCGACACCCGTTTTTTCAGCTTTTTCTTAGTTCAATCTCAGGTACTGAAATTAATTTTTTTGTATATATATATATATATATATATATATATATATATATATATATATATTCTTTCTGTCAGAACGTTCCCTGTTTCAATGAACACAAGTTGATGAACGAAATTGAGATATTTTTACTGTAAGTTATTTCTTTCGTAACACAACTGAGAGGAAGGTTTCTTTAAAATTATTTTTTTTTCGTCTAAAATTAGTTTTGTATCATGCATTATTGCATTCACTTCTAGAAAAACAATTCTTTCCACATATATGTCAGGTATATAGAAGAATCCAATCAGTAAAAGTCGTTTATGGCTAAACTAGCACTTACGTTACCATTGCGATAACCAATTATTTAAAAATGAAGTTGAAATACTCCAAGGCGTGTTCACTTTCTGATTGCAATGCGTAAATCACGCATGTAATTATCTTAACTGTAAACTGACCCAAATTAATGCGGTAGGTGAATAATATTGAACATAATATTGCCACATCACGCACGTACATAATCATCTTGTTTCTGTCTCACCGCTCTACACCGCTGCACAATGGGTTTATCCAATGATGCCAAACTTTTGAATAATCATACATACCCATACACACACACACATATATATATATATATATATATATATATATATATATTATCGTGTGTGTATTAATTGGTGATTCGGAAAATCGATGTATATATATATTAGTCGAGCCACAGACTTCACTTTAGTGCCCTACTTAAGTTCTAGATCACATATGGTTGCTAAATTGGTAGCATACATTTTGTTATCTGTCAGCGCTTCTGGGAAACAATAAACCCTGAAGAAAAGTGTTCTAAGTAAAATACCAATATGAAAGCAAAAACTGAAACTATAAAGATGAAAATTTTTGTGCTGTATATTAAGAGTATCGACTAAGAAAGGAATGTTACAAAACATGTTTATTTAAAAAAAAAAAACACATTTGAACCCCTTCATCCCTTAACGTTTAAACAGCGCACTAACTACGTTATATTATCTCCTGTGATCATTGTTGAGCTTTTCGTTCCATCTCTGACAGTTTTGTAGTTCCTATCTTCACCAATATAATGAGCTGAAAATCACAACATTGCAAGAAATGAACAACCCCGGCATTCTCTTTATATGGGAAATGCATTGAATATTCTTATATATAATTTTTACTTAAATATTTGTACTTCTAAGCCCCATGTAAGTGAACAATTAATTTTACTGACCAGATGCAATTACATAGTTCTTCCCTTACTTTTCGAGTTTCATTCTCCAAGTAAATTTGTACGTTCCTATATAACTACTAATACTAGTGTGAAATACAGATTAGGTGGTCAATTTCGAAGTATTAGATTATACAAAATAAATTACGAAACCTTAATCACAAACTTTATACCTCGACTGGGAAAGTAGGAGAATAACATTGATTATCCACAACAGTCACATCAATACTGCGAATTAACAAAAGTCCATGGATATTTGCTCCCACGATTCGTCTTGGATAATAATAATTGGTATTCTTTAGTTGAGATAAATTATCCGTATACCCTTTGTGGTAAGTCCAGTTTGATACTGAAATAAGCCCATGATCGCCTGTTGCTGTCGTATAATTTTGCCTGAAAGATAGAAACATAAAATAATTAACTTAATCAACTCAACAGCGGCTGTGAATGTCTTATATTGAATTTAGTTATTTTCCCGTTTTGTAAACGATTACTATCCATTAGTTTCCATGAACTATACTAAGAATACCAACAAATACAACAAACAAAATAGTCTGAAACTGTGCAGGAAAAATGATTTTGAAGTGTCAAATTTTCTTTCTAGACAGATATCGGAATAAAACGATACGATGCAAGGGAACTAACTAAAAAAAATAGTGTTTCCATGAAATACCTACACAAATTACTTTGCAAATGTATTAAAATCGACACCCATGCCTTTGCCAGGACTCAAACCCGGGACTTTCGAACTGTTTGCCTACCGTCGCAGACCGCATGGCTATCCCGACGGCATGTATTTTCACTTAATAATAATTGGGAATATAACGATTAACACTTATTAATGCTGTGATTTGAAACGATAAAATTACTACTATTTAAGCAACCAAGTACGTGATTAATAAAATGAATACAATGATTTCGGGAACTTCATTTGAATATTTTAAGATTCTGGGTGTTAATGTAGAAATGAACTATAGTATATTATAAATTATAAGTTGCTGATATATTCAAGGTTGTATATGAAGCAAATACAATTAAAATACTGAGGATATATAGACTCAGAATGCAGAAGACTTGAAAAGAAGTCATTACTGAATCTCAGAAGGAAATTTTATGTAGAAACCAACAAAGTAAACAACAATTGGAAGAGAAGAGAAGCATGAAGTTCCGTTTTTCCAATTTTGCAAAATATTTAAAAAAAAAAAGAAGTAGGAAGGGTACAAGGCAATATTTAATTAGGAAATTAGGAACCTCTATGTATCCGAGTATTTTGACCAAAATTATACTTTCATAAATGTACTCAAATCTATCAGCGTATATTTCGCACACCTACCATTCATACCTCACCTTGTTCGCACTAGGACTGGGTATCCGATGACACCATTTAGACGGACCAATGAAGTATGTGTGGGTGACTAAGGAATTTCTTGAAATTTTCCTATTGAATGTTCCGTCCTTCTTTGTGGATTCCTTCCACCCTGGCACGTATTTATTACTTGCGCTGATGGCGCGAACATATATCTAAAAACTTTGGTTGCTGCATTCGTAATAAATTCCTTAAGTTTGAATACAATCGAGTGAATTAATCACTAAGCAGAAACTTATGAACTTCGTATTCATATTTACAGTATGTAATGGTTATGCATCAGGAACTTTGCATTGTTTAAATGAGGAATGAAGAAAGGGGAGAATGGGTGGAGGGAATTCAATGTATATTCAGTATAGATCAAATTATTTCTGCCACTATTCCTTTAGGTGGTGGGGAGAACTTTCGTCTATCACATACATATAGGAAACAGGCGCGGAAGTGAGGTAGTTTAACAAGGTCACTTAATATAGCACAACAAAATGTAGATTTTTTACAGGTTTATACCCGTGCCCTATGCTGGCGCACAAGAGAGTTATTATTGATTTCGAAACACAGAAAGAACTTCCAAGAAGGAGAAAAAACGTGCAACGAGCAGATTCAATTAACCTTTCTTAAAAATATGCAATTAATCAATATGCTGTAATATTTACGTTGTACCTGTTGCATCAAATAATTCCTGAATAGCAGTACAAGCAAAAGTTTTCTAAGTATCATAATGACATAAGTTTAGATGCGCAAAAGCGGTAGAAGGAAAAGTTTTGATTGGTGACAAATTATAAAAACATATACTGTACAGAAAAATAGTTAATTCTTAGAACAGAAGAAATAAATGGAAGCATTAAACAATGAGAAGAAAGTTGTAGAAATTTCTAACTCTTGCAGATTAATATGCCAAATGACGAAGGAAAAGCAATTTGAGAGTACGTAAATTTAGCGTCTTCTTAAATAAGATGTCTTATAATCTACGAACAAGCGATCAAAGCATTGATAGAAATATTGAGCATTTTTGTATTGCACATTAGGTCATTTGACGCACACACTTTTGATCGGTGAGTTAGGGCTCCTTTTTTCCTTTTAATGGAAATGAAGGGTGAATATTACAGTTCAATTGTTTATTATAATAGGAAATAAATCCATAAGGAACTAAATAAAAATATGTAATAATCTGATTAAAAGTACACTACGTTCTAAGTAGAAAAGTTAAAGAAACAAAATAAAATAACAGTGCATGATTGGTAGAGATTTTCATAAAATTAGAGACTCACAGTGCGCTAGCATCTGAAGTGAATGAATTGGACAAAATCGATCATTTCAAAATTGTGCAGGATTTGCAAAAATAAGGAGTTGAGATGATGACTTGATTCGGAGATTTGACTTTAAATGTCTGGTCTGACAATTCACTAACTGAAGTAGTTGGAGTGAACCAAACAGTTTTTTTTGCTTGCAAAGTGAAGAAGCTATTACATTCAGGTTATATGACGAAATGCTGAAACTGGAGATGATATTGTGAAGTGTGAATTGCATACGAAAGTATGGTAAAATAGTTATTCCAAATTTTGTTATGGTAATCACGTATTTGTAGTCAATGACATAGGCGGTAAACAGTAAAAAAGATGCGTGAAGAAACGATGAACTCGTCCTTAAACATAGGGAAGCTTTTTAAAACGATGCACATTGTGGAAAATTACATTGAATAAATTAACATCAGTAGCATTTGAATTCCAGCAGTATTAACATAAGATGCCTGTTTAATTTTTGTTGAGAATTTGAGGCTATCAGCTTTAATACGGTAAAATCAACAAAACATAAAGTTAGAAAATGATAGATGAAGTTGTTAATCAAGTTCTATATGTTGTATGAACGTATGATATAATTTGGGCTCGAAACATATTCCTGTTGTGTTATATTTTTAGAGAAAATTATATTTAAAATCTGCAAATTTGAGTTAATTAGCAGGTGTATTAATACTACATCAAGAAAACTATATTCGCCGATACGATGATGCGAAGAAACACATATATGCACTATACTATAAACTTGTATACCTTCCTTATTACAAATGTATTCTACAAATGTAAGTCCATTAACAATTCATTCAGATGAATGACCTTTAGCTTCACCTACAAGGCTCAACAAATTTGTAAAAATAATATGTAGGACTATTAAAATGGATTGAGCGTTGGCTGACGCAACCCATGAAAGGACCAAAGAACC
The DNA here is from genome assembly GCA_022664845.1 of Lepisma saccharinum. Taxonomy (NCBI): domain Eukaryota; kingdom Metazoa; phylum Arthropoda; class Insecta; order Zygentoma; family Lepismatidae; genus Lepisma; species Lepisma saccharinum. Next base: position 7,557 of record JAGDQP010069089.1, read on the forward strand.
TACGTAATTGTTAAAATGCCTTCATGCTGACTTAAGCACTGTTCAAGTGAATGCAGGAAAAACAATACTATGAATTAGAATTTAATATCCTGAAGACCAAGCAGAGATTAAAATGCTTGTTTAATTATTTTGTTTAGAACTCAATAATAATAATAATAATGAACTCCTCGTTTTCGTGCTATGAGCAACCTTCTGGTCCAATGCAAGACACGTCAAAGTAATATTACTTGTTTACATAATTATAACTATACGAGTATAATGCAATTTAAAATAATAATTATGCTAGCTTAATGATTATTGTAATTGATATTAACCACATTAAAATGTAATGTTCCATATTACACATGAAATATAACTAAAGTGTAGATTAAAATGTATTATGATTTGATACAAACTGCTTAGCATGTTGCAAATTCACTTAACGAAAAGAAAAGGGAAGCCATATATATGACGACTAACACATATGAGTACATTATAATAATACAATATATTATACTAAAATGTTATATTATACCTCTTATTCAAGTCCTGTTATTTTTGTAGCATACTTATAGAAATCAGTTATTTTGGTTAAAACATTCATTTTTTTCTATGGCAGTTAGGAATTTGTAATTTCTAAAGTAATATGTTGACACCTGAATACTTATCTTTCTCAATGGAAAGAGCTGCGGATTTTATTTGATAATAATTTCCAATAATTTGCACATTAATACTTTCTTGCCTGTACAATGTCCAAGTCCAAGCAAGTTTCACCAATATTTATAACTATACTGATAACACGGTAACCTTATCTTGAAACAAAATGCCAATGAAGAATTTTTGAATTGGTGTAATTTTTACCTTGTTGGTTATAGTGACTTGCTACCAAGTTTCGCTCTAACAAGTACTTTATGTTTTGAATTTTGTCTTTTAGGCACCTAAGGCAGCACAAGGTACCTAATGTTAATATAGATACATCACTAAGTACCTGAGGATTTATTATACATTAATACGTGAAGCTAGGATATAGCAGTAAATTATTTTCTCATTATACTGCTGTAAGATGTTATATCGCATACAACCTTCATGTTGATACCTCATCTGAATCCAGCATTCTTGTTGGACTTACGACACTTCACATAAATGACAATGAATAACTGTTAAACATTGTAGTCCTAAGTTCTTGGTTTGATTTATATCATTATTCCCGGGGTTTAGGATGTGTTTTCGCAACACACATATAATATATTATTCTTAAAATTTGGCTGCAATTACTACTGCTATAGATATCACAATTTATACTACTGCACTAATTTTATTTTCCTACCGCCGTTATCACAAAATATACCGAAATATTTAAACACTTCTCTGAAAGGATGAGACCGACACATTTCTTAAACAACGTAGTGACTCTCTTAATTCGACGAAAGACAACTCTACAGCTTAATGAAGCATCATTACATATCGATAAAGCTATTTAAACAATTGAAACAAGCACACATAATGGTCTCTAGTACATAATAAAAATGTGTAAGAGTTTAACATAAAAGGAAATGCGATGTGGAATATGAAACAGGAAATAAAATGAAGTTAAGACATGTAATTAAAAACCACGGGTAAAATAAAATGAAATATAAACTAAAACTAAAATCCATTGTTGCAGAGGGTTGACATAAAATATGGTCAATGAGAAGTTGTAACGGAAAGTAAATATTAAATTCAGCTCATTCTTCACTCGAAAGGGTCGCACACATTAATGATGCACGCAGAAGGAAAAATCCCAAACAAATAGAATCTGTAAAACCTTGCTTAGCAGGGAAGGGGATATAATGGCTAGGGTTTGACCAAACATAGACGTATCATATCGTATTTCTCACCCCATTATAATAATAATAATCTAGAACAGATCTCAGAAGAAGAATTCACGTAATAGTTGATTTTACCTTGGGTAGAAGGAAGAATATAAACTCAACCTCAGTCAGGGCTCTGATCTGTGTGAATTAGTAGAAAATGGATTTCTGTTAACAACCATCATTTAATACTCAGTAGAATTAATCGTTACAGCAGAAATGAATTCGCCAATATCACGCTATCGATCAACAACGGATCAAAACTTCATACTAAATAGGCGCGTTTCCTGCAGTCTTGGAGAGCATATGACACGAAGTCAGACAACATTTTTAAAGAGTGGAACCTCTAACAAAAGAATAATCGATTGATTGTAAACGTTTAGAACCACAAAGTCAGTAAACAACTACAAGGCATCACGAAGCCCACAAAACATCATCATCAATGACAACGTTAATCTATGTTGGGCAAAACGAAGCAATGCCCAAAGAATATTATTCGCGTATATCTTAACAATTGTGCGTTGAAGAAATCAGTGTATATCGTTTAGGAAAGAAATGTGATGTAAACTCGTAGTGCACACAGAACGTCAAGGAAATTAGATACTTGAGTTACAATGCACTTATGTGGAGCTGCTGTTATTTGTTAGCGAATCTGTGTGGTGATTCACAAATTTGAACAAGTCCTGGTAGTTGGATGAACGAGACGTGTTGCTAAGTAAACATGCAAACCAGTAGAGCACTCGTTACGTGGGTTGGGAGGAACCTGACGAATATGTTTAAAGACCCCTTGATCCAAAGACGGTAAGAGCTTTGGCTGCAAAATTTATTTATTTATTGAACATTTTCCATATAGGACCTAATCCTAGCCATTGTATTCTGTAGATTCAACAAGAATGGTAAGGATTTTGTTTGCCGTCCGGTCTGGCCATATTAAGGTAAGGTATCATCTCAGTATAGAGGCAGTATGACCGACCTAAACCAGGAATATTGGTCAGGATGTTCGGCACGTACAATCAACACTAGGTGCTCCCGATTCCAAAATATGCATCTACCGACTGCTCTACCTCATCGGTAAAACAGTATCGCAATATATAAATATGGTATTGTTGATTCCTATTTCGTGGTGGTTTAAAATAGGCAGCTCATAGCAATGTCTGGTGTCTGCTATGCTCTATAGTTAATGTATAAAACAAGTTATTAACATTATATTTGTTAGAAATATTTATTTAATATTTTATGGAATTTATGTTTAATTCGCTGATAAAAAGTGTTTTAAAAATATGATTTGATGTTTTGCCGGTTGCTAATTAATCAGGTACATTGTGCATGTTTCAGGAGTAGCTCGGTAGATGGCAGCACAACTAAAGTGATGATTTGATAGTCAAAATGGAGTTTTTAGAATATTAAATGATTTGTTTTCATTTGTAATATCAGCACAAGAATACAAGAAGTTAAATTGATAATTGTAATAATGCTAAGTAAAGGATTGTGTATATAATGATAACGAAATAAGATCTAGTCGCTTTTGTTTAGTGAAGCCAGGTATGGA
>JAGDQP010069090.1:0-10934 GCA_022664845.1 Lepisma saccharinum
ACGCTTATAGGAATAAGTATTATTATTATTATTGCAGTGAAACGTCCGATAACTGACAGTTTTATATTCCCTGTGGAACAACAGTGAATATAATGGAAGTAAACTCTGCTTTGTTTTTCTCTGAAAATGTATTTCCCAGAGCAAAAGTCAAAAGTTCTATGATACGAATATTTACGTGTTTTTAAACTACTTCGTTTCTCATTCTATGCATGTGTTTAAAATGACTCCCTTGCAAGAAGGATATTCCAGGATTGTTACATTTTAATTCCTAATATTCCGGGAGTATTCCTAGGTAATTAGAAATATGCCGGAACTTGTCCCGGGATTAGAATACTTGGTATCGTGAAAAAATTCAAGGAATATTTCTAATATATTCCCATAGAATAAAAATAACCTTGAATATTAGAGAAAGAAGCACGTTACACTGCAAAATCTTGTTTGTTAAGGCTACAAGGATAAAAAGTATAGTAGAAAGTTAAAATGTAATTGTTACAATAATCCTGAAATCTTCGGAAGGCGGACATTGACATAACATGTATAATGTATTGAAAATATTCAGGCATGAATAATGCTGGTATATAGTGAGAATATATCTCCCTTTCTATTGTGTAGAACCTATATTTATTGCGTACGGTCTGGGAGTATTTATTCAGTTACTTAACTTTAATTTAATGGCCAAACATGTGCTGTGGGGTCGAAAGTCCCTCGCATGTGTAGGGGACAATTTCCCTCGGCGTAAAGAAACCCAAAAAAGTATTTCGGGAACATAATATTTAATGTATTTTTTGTTTTGTGCATTTACCTTATATTTATGGGCCAGACACTCACCTATGCCTAAGCCGTGATATGTTTAAGGGACTGCTAGAGACAGGTTCAAGCTATGAGTGTCTATCAATGAGCTTTTTTGTTAAAAAAAAACGAAATGTTCCCGTAATACTTTTCTTTGGTGACTATATCATCTTCTTGGACATTGAATGTAGGACCTATATTGAAATATTCGTTGTTTCGAAAATCCCGTGCTGTGGTTATAATATTAGGAGGCGAAAACATACACTTCACAATACACACACGACATTTTTATTCCTAATTTTCAACCTCCTCTGTCAGTTACATGAAATGTTTACAGAACTACTTTGTAAATAGATGTTAATTTTTTGAGTTAATTTTAACTATGCAAATGTTTGAATCAATCGTAATAAGATGCAACTGGGGAGTTGTTGTGAATAAAAGACAGTGGCGATCACAGTTGTGAGCTTCGGCTCTCCTCTCCCAACATGTCTGGTCAGCGTTGGAGCAGTAGACCAACTTTTCCCTCCGGGAGAGTCCTCATCCTCATCGATACAATATCTGAATACAATCATATTCAGAAAAAAAGGGAAACCACAAGTACGCGAAAGGAGTGTGTAAGCAAACAAGCAATAAGAATAAGCTGAAAATTGGATAACAACAGATTGCTGGCGTAGTTATTAGCGTGATTAACAATGTGCACTTTCCACACTGAGAATCATAGGTTCGCTTTCCACCTACGCCAACGTTTCTCAACCTTTTTCATCCTGCAACTAAAAACATGACATTTCAAAACATGACCGTTGATATGCTGTATTTGATAATAAACATCTTAATTACATTATTCAGAACTATTCAACAAATTACATTATTTTAGTAGACCCTAATTATAAAAACAATACGCAAAATAAAATATCGTCTTCGAAATTTATTAGTTTTAACCTACAACCCTTAGCTAAATTAATTTTTTCACCTTCTCTTGCGATCCCCTTATACACAACTCATGACCCCTCTGGGAGTCGCGTCCTCCAGGCTGAGAAACCTTGACCTACGCCAATATAATTTTCTTTCAAAATCGTAATATATTTTATTCACTTGATTAGATGCAATTGTTGGAATACTATACACCAACCTCATTTGTAAAACTCTAACTTACCTTAGAAAGTAGGGGGAATGCAGCTCTTATTTTGGAACCATTATTATACTATCAGAAATTGATACTTTGTGCATGCAATGTGGCCTGATATAAGTTTACTTAAATAAATGCAATTCTAAAACAGTATAATTTACCAAAATCAAGAAACCAGTGATATTCGTTAGGTGAGAACAATGTCGATTTAAATCGAGCAAGAACAAGAAAACTCCTTTAATTTCTCCTGTCGACTTGCTATGTTCTGTCTGTTAGCTACCTTAAAATATTGTACCTATTAATTTTGATTCCTCCATCTGTAATGGAAGCTAGCGCCTAAACGAAGATAAGTACAGAGAAACTGACTTCAAATTTGGGTTCAGTGGTCTCGATTTATCTAGCTGTTTTGTAATTTGGTGTTTAAAATTCTCAGACGCTTTTCATTTGGTTAGCCTTCTGCATTTTAAGGATTCGTGCAAGTGATTAAATTACAGTAAAGCAGATAGAGAGTCACTGACCTCACGTTTGACGTCCGCGAATATGGCCTCGATTAAACTTCTCCTTTCTAAACATTTTGATATGACTAATAAAAATGTCGATATTATTAGACTAAACCTTGAAATGGTTAACCCTTATTTAAGGAATAGTAATCGTTGTCACATATCTTTGCATAATGACAGGAATCAAACTATTACGTCCAAGAAATACGAACATAGATGGCGGAGCTTTGTGAGAAAAGAAGAGCAAGCTTCGAGATTCGAACTTGCGTCGCCAGCTTTATGCACGAAAAGGGAAAAAAGTAAAGCGACGCAGCCCGCACGGCCACGAAGACATCAGGCAGACAGCCTTTAAGCTCAACTCTTACGGAAATAAAAGCAAAGTAAAAGTTATATAATACTGATTTTTGTTTCAGTTACTGTGTTTTGTGCATTTATGAATTAATCTTCTATTGACTAATATTTTGTTAGATTTTAAACATATGAAAACCATGTTATATAATTTGTTAAAAGTTTCGAAAACCGTATTTAACGTAAGTGGGAATAAGCAAAACTTCATCGTTAATTATTACAGACATAGCAACATAGCTGTATTATAATTTATTTTATGAACAATAAAAACAAGAGAAAAGTTCTAATTACTTTTATTCACATATTTTTTGCTACATCATGACTATATATACATACATTATTTTCTTCACAAAGATTAGTACTCGAGAACTGCACTAATACACTCATTGTATTAAAACCCGCGCAGTGGTCACTCATGTTGTTGCAAGGTTGCCGCATAGTTCAATTTCTGAACTTAAACTTTCTAAGTGCTGCTAAAGAGTGCGCTCAGATTATAATTGACTGAGTGTAAAATAACCAATTGCCTGAAAGACTTCGACCATGAGGGCAACGAGGGTAGCCAAGTTCTACACCGCTAACATTATTCTTTTCTTGTTCTACAGAAGTTGAAAATGTGGAGATAATTTTGATGCTAAGCGACTTCAGTCAGTAAGCTATTCCGTTCGGAAATGTACAAAAACCTACACTTTCGAGTAATATAGACATATGATGCCGAATCAAATTCAATCCTGAGGCACTTGCTGAAGTAGGAAACCTTATGGTTGTAGGTTCGGTTTTAATTTGTGTTAAGTTCAACTTGCCATATTACACGAAGTATATTAGAGCTCTTATTACAGTTTTAACTTCTCCATTTGATAATGATATTTTTTTATGATGTTAGCTTCGTTCAGGCTGGTTTACGTTAAAATAAAAGACAATAAATGATCGTAACTTAATATCATAATACTCAGTCTAAACTGGATTTGATCTTAAAACTCACATAATATATTCATTTAATAACTCGACATGACAAACAGGATATGCATACACATGTGTTGACTTACTAAAGAATACGTACATGCAAAATATATCACATATACTCAATGCTACATTTTCCTCGCATTTGAACTTCATAATTCATGAGTGCTGTCTTTCGTTGGCAAAATGGGGTAGAGGAAAAGTGCCGGAGTTTAAAGTATTAAAATAAACAACATAGGTTCGAATCTTGTTCAATCCACGTCTTTTTTACAATGCGGTCGTGAAGAATCTAATCACTTCTCATACAAAACGGATAATATTTCCGATTGTGGAATGGAGCACATGAGTCATTATAGAGAGAAAGACGATTTACGAATGTTGGTTGGAAAAGTCTAAATTAAGTCTCAGGGGGGACAGTTAAGAACACGACATTGATATGAAGTATCCATTTTCAGGTTATTATTCGTAGAAATAAACACTATAGCATTTGTTGAGCACGATATGGAAAAAGTGGCCTGTGGAGTATCCCTATCATGCTGGACTTCTAATTTGAAAACCTGAGTTCGATTCCCCATGCAATTAGTTTCTTTTTCGCAAACACTGAAGTATTCAAACAAAGATTCATCTCGGGGCTGTGGAGAACTTAACGAAGTATCACTGGTCAGAATCCGAGTAAACAGGTGTGTGTGTTGTTTAGCATAATAATAATGTAGTTTTCATATCTTTCATTGACTTTTCTCTCTTCCTCTCTTTCTTGATGTATTGTTATCGTGTCGCTGCTCCTTTCTCTTCTTTTACCTCTCCTTCTCCCAATAATGTTTATTTCTTCTCTTAATTTACACACACTGTCTCTGTTTGTGCGTATTCCACAGCCAAATCCGGGCCACTTTCGATGACCCGGTGATAGGGACTGACCCAAACAAGAGTGACCCGGTAATCCGATTGACCCGGTCTGGAAAATCTATTTAACTGGGAATTTTGACGTCGTATTTATTGTGTTCTCTGGGTAACATCTCCGATCCTGGTCACCCCTGAAATAAACACTGTTCAAACGCAATTAAATAATTAAAATCTCTTCTTCATCTTCCGGGTCATCAAATCTACATCGAATCAGTCGGTAACCTTTTCACCTCTGCCGTGTTTATTCCATCTGTGCGAATTGTTATAAACACTAGTTGATTAGTGTTGTAATTATTAGAACGTTATATTCGCAATAGGTGTAATATATAGTGGCATGTCCAGAACTGACATATTTTAAGACATGAGTAGCAAATGTCCCCTTTTTTAAGCCATTTCAAGAGAAGAATAATTTTTGTATTCGTTTGTCACGAAATTCGTTTCCATGTTCTAATTTGCCAACATATTATTACATGTGTTACTTCTTTTCACGTTTTCAATGTGGAACATGTAAAGTTTACTATGCCTATTAGGAACATGCTAATTTTACTTTTAAACATTTGTAACTTTTCATTTTGATACAGTTTGGAATTATAATCTTGGTTCTTTCTGATAGAAATTAAGCAGAAAAATTATCATTCATTCATTTTCTTTTTATGTTCACTTTGCATTCGTAGTCTGGAATAGAAGGTATGGCCAATGGTATCTACTGGGTTTGTTACAATCAGTGATTCCGCCAGACCCCCGTCCCTGTGGGGTTGTCGATTCTGAAGACTACCCCGAAATTTTTGATAGAAACCGTGCAAAACTATAGTCCACCCTCAAAATTTTGACTTTACAAACCCAATCTGAAAATCCTGGTGGAATTCCTGATTACAAAGTATTCCGAACCAGTATATTTAATAAGCTTCACCGAATTCGCAATCGAACCCCGCGCAAAAAAAAACATGTGTGTTACACTTTTGACATTATCCTAAATGTGTCTCAAAACTCTGGAGTTTCACTGGAAAATCATGAGTATTTAATCTGACCACCAAGTTTGGTTTCCATTTTGAAAGTGGCTTAATGAATTTTTGAAGAACCCTTTATATATTCGAAGAGCTCTGAACAAATATAAAGTCCAAAAGTCACTTCTATCTTGCTGTTAGATTTGTGGGAAGCGAACTCTATTGTGTGGGAACTTAACTTAATCTTTTTACTATGTTCAAATTCCATATTTTTATCTTTACTTCTTCATCATCATCTTCTTCCTCTTCTTCTTCTTCTCTCTCTCTCTCTCATATCTCTGCCTCTGTCTAACAGACGTTTATCGATTTCAATGTTTCACTGTGTGTTTAAATTTCTCCCTGCATCAACTTATGTATATTGATTCGTCTCGCTTTTATTCTTTCATTTTATCGATACTAATATATGTCTATTTTGAAAAACAAAAACGTGCTCTTGATGTTTGCTGATTTTAGTATGGGCGAGACGAAGGAAAGAGAAAGAGGGGGTCTCTTTATCAGACACGATTATACGATAAGAAGGTGCCATTTGGGTTGCCTAGCTGCACGGTGTTCGCTGTCGCAATTTTTTTGATGCGAACTGTACATTTCAACCTTCTGCAGGGTCATTTTTACATATGAATATCTTTATAAACCTTGCCAGTTAAAGGAAAATTCAGGGGAAAAAGACGCTTGTGGGAAGTATAAAGCAAAGTACAAGGAGAGCGGAAATATCAAAAGCTCAAGTACTTTTCATTCATTGCTCCAGTTGCTCTCGCCGATTCAGTTCCTACTAAACAAGATAAGCCACAATAAATTTTCAACAGCAAACAGGGAGTTTTGTGAATACAGCTCAGTTAGTAGAGCGATTGCTTCGCATTCGGAAGATCTTGGGTTCGCTACCAGCGACCGAGCATTCGGACTGATTATTCCATTGTTATTCCTCAGTCACATCAATCAAATGCTGGGATGGTGCCTCTAACTTAGGCATTGGACGACTATACTTCCAGCTTTCTTTTTCTACGTGATCTCTGTCTGAGCTATAGATACCTAAACGCCGTGTATGAATTCAAATTCTTTCGTAATGGTTAACCTCCACTAGTTTTGGTAGTCTAGGTGGTAGAGCGTCGGCTTAGTTGTTTTTGGCCCTGGGTTCTATCCCCGTGTAGGCCAACATTTTAATATTTAATTTAACGTAACATTTTTGTAAGCTAATACTACATATTAATAATGCTCCCTTATATTTTTATAAGCATTTAAAACATTTTAAAGCACTTGGCTTGTGTTTCAACACCGTGCAGGCCAAGTTTCTTTAAAGAAAGACAAAATTCTTCAATATTAATATTGAAAGTACAAATAAAGTTTCCTTGTACTTTTATAGACATGTTCACTGCATAACGCGCTTTGCTATTATATATGCTTCATTGACGTGTTTGCGATAGGACTGCCAACCGTTCCTGATTGACTGGGACTGACCAGGAATATCAGCACCCTTCTAGACAAAAATTAACTTTAAGACAGTCCCGGTTAATATACATTAAATTCGCATTTAGTTATTAAATGTAATTCAATTTCGTTAATAACAATAAGAACATTATATCACCTCTATGACGTTAAGTTCCTGTGCCTCCCTGTATACCCCAGTAGCACACAAAGGTTGAGAAACGGTAAGTCAGGCTATGTCATTTTGACGTGGTATATGTACCTACATGTCCGCCTGTTCAACGGTTTATTGGGGGTTTGGAATTAACGTAGTCCAACGTCAAGAAGTGGAATAATTTTGAAATCTTTTTGTAATGTTGTGTTTTCCCACCTATCGAACGGCTCAAAACCACTTTTCGTTTGACCAAGAGAGAGAATTGAACTTCATGACGAAGAGTCGCTTACCGCATTTGCTATCTTCATCCACTTCGTTCACATTGATATATGGATTTATTTTGTAAATTTTCTAGAAATCTGCAGTGAGATTCGAAGCTGGAACTTTCTGCATTCATCATTCGTATTTTGTCAATCTTATCGCTCAGCCACGAAGAAACCTCTTAGTCATTAAAATTTGCTATTCCTTTTATTTTACAAAGACTTTGACTCCTGTGTACACAACGTTAGTCTAAGCCCGAAAGTAATGCCATCTTTCAGCAATGTTGTCAAATATTCGATGGAAAAATCAACGAACTAACACAATATGGCATTACTTTTATTGTTTTTCTTAGAAAGGAACATTCGAAAATGACTTCCGTTTAGGGCTACCAGACATAGACTTTTTAGGGATCCTAATTTTGAACTATCTACTTTTCCGCCAAATCCTTGCACTGTACTCTTTTCGTAATTTCTCTTTTTTTAAATCATATTAGGAATTTTCTGTTACACGCTCATTTGTAATCGTCAAATTCAAGGAGTATAAATAAAAAGTATTAAGAATGGAGTATTGTTTCATGTAGTAAGGGGGAGAGAAAAGGTAGCCAAATTTACAGTTACAACAAAGAAGAAGTGGAATTATCCCGATTCTTCCAAGAACACTTGAAAAAATATTGACAACCAGACTATACACATGAAATTTACTTCAGAGAAGGATTTCGTAATATAAAACGAATAGTAGAATAGTAGTTACTTGCTAAATTACTATGTGGATTAGTGGTTAGCATGATGAGCTACACATGTCGAGTGGATAAATTTCCAGCTTCGAGTCCCACTACCGACTCGTGGAAAATTTACAAACTTTCTATTTGAGTCAAATTCGAAACGTGCTTTGAGCCGCTGAACAAGGAGACAAATACAACGTTACTAGAAAAAATTTGTTCATTGTCTACCTCTTGCCGTTGAACACTGCATTGATTCTAAACGTCGAAAACACGTTGCAGGCGGATATTTAGGTACATATAACCCCTTTAAAATTACGTAGGGCGACAAATGTTGAATTAGACGTTTTTAAAAGTTTGTGTGGGGGTTACACATTCCTAACGTATCTCTGTTCTCTTTTCGACAAGGCAACAAAACAGTTCTTGTCGTTTTGTTAATCAGAAAGAGAAAGGTATACAAAACATGTCATAGTAAACCCCAGCCGCATCCAACAACTATCGACAAAATTTCTGCAGATGCGCAATGCCCTGACGGTAAAACTGGGATGTGTTCTTTTAGGATGATCCTTATTTTGTGATCCTGGAATCTTGACGGGGACACGCTCTAATTTTGTACCACTTACCGAAAATAAATAATGTGCAAAATTTCATTCCAATCGGATGATGATAAAATGTGACGCGAATAACTTAAGTTTTTTTTTAAGAACGCATCTTCGTTGACATGACATCCTATAGATGGCAGCATGTATTGGAACAGAATTACAAGATGTTAAAGTAATTAAACCGTACAGAAGTCGAGTTACAGCTTCAGAGATATTACAAGTGTTATTCGTGCATAACACATTACTATTTCGATTAATATTTTTTTTTTTAGAGTTTTTATCTCACTGTTATAAAAAAAATGCGTTTTCTCCAGAAAGCAATGTTGTTATTTAACGTATTTATCTGCACACACGTCCCGTAATTTTTCAGTTCTGTGAAGTTGTGTCGAATGTCGATTATCAACTGTCGACTGTAGAAGTCTTCTAACGGGGTAACTGAATCTCAAAAGAAGAAGGAGCAAGCATTTACAGGATCCTTAGATGATCATTTCGATATAGCTTATTTGACAGCTTTGGAACTAATCAACAACAACGAAGATAAGCAGTTTCTTATAAATCAGAGAAAGAAGGGACGAACAGGATTCAAGATTGGAGCGGGCTTTGTCCTGCGGGAGCAAGAAAAGAAGCAATGTTATGATTTACAACAGATGGAGTTTAGAAATCAGCAATCCAAAGATGAGAAGAGATGGCTGTTTAAAACATTTCAATTGTAGTCTTCAGATAGCAGTGAAGAAGAATCCAACGGATCCATAGAAGAAGATGATTTGAAAAATCCATCATGTTCAAATGATGTAGCTCAACATGGTCGAAAAAGGAAGCGTGCTAGTCGCCATTTTATTACAACAAAACTTGTTGCAGTACTGTATAAGTGTAAAGTAAGTGACCAAGATGACGTCCATATTTTAACCGCTGTTGCCGAGGCACTAAAATAATACGTAGACGAACTTGTTATTAACAGGTCATCCGTTCGTCGCTGTCGTGAACGTCTACGTAAATTACATGCAACAACACTTCGAGAAGTCTTTCGAGAAGAAATAACCAATGCAGTTACCGTGCATATATTATCTATCCAGCTATTTAGTATAAAGTGTCGTACTATAGACCCATCATTAGGAATTCGAACCAGTCAACAACCGCCAGTTGCTTGTAAAGATAATGATTGTATTTATATGGTGTTACGTGGTGGTCTTTATAAGCCTACGGTGACCATACGTCCCGAATTTCCAGAGTTGTGTCCCAGGAAAAATATTAAAAGTCCCGAATTTCATAAAAGCGTCGATATCATTTCATTTGATAGGGTTTGAAGTAAGTAAATTTTGCATTTATTTCACTGTAGTGCTCTCAGTAGAGCTGAAACTGGGTCACGTTTTGTGACCTGGCGTAACCCGGACATAGGTGACCAGGCTTAACCCGAACATAGGTGACCGCTTCGAAACCTGACCCGGTGACCTGTTTGACCTGGTCTTGACTAAAGGACCAGACTGATTTTATGATCCTGCAATGCGATGATCGAGTACTGACTAACGTCTCAGACCCCACGACTACCTTGGTAGGCTGTTCTTTGCACACCTTTGGGGTTATTTTTGTTCTTTCAGCAAATATGAGACTATTTCCATATCTTATTACGAGAGACTGTAGAATTTTGTTAATAAAGATTTTTAAATTTCGTGAGTGAAAATGATACGAAAATCGTGAGTTCAAGGTAAAATGTTATGAGTATAAGGGTAAATTTCTTGAGTAGCTAAAAGGATAAATATTTTTTTTTTTTTGCAATGATGTCATAAAACATTAGGCAGAAATCTTGCACGAATACCACCTAACGCACACTATGAATGCCCTTGTGATTATGTAGTTCGTATTTTCCCCGCTACATGGCAAATCACGTTCGAAAATTTTCAGCCAGCCATCTATGCAGGATTCAGTATATTACATTCTAACGTTCTTCGTGTTACACGAGTCCGATAGAGTTTTGAAGACGAATTACGTATTTTTATTTCGATTGTTACGCGAGCAGAAATTAAGTATTATTTTCGTGAATAAATTAATAAATATGGTACAATTTCTTTAGCAGAGCTCAGAATTCGTTCATGAGAGCAAAACGTCTAAATTTCGCGAGTATTTCGGAGGTAGTAAAACTCCTGTCTCGGTCACCTCCT
>JAGDQP010069092.1:0-10934 GCA_022664845.1 Lepisma saccharinum
AATCACGAATCTAGAAATATTACAATCACGAATCTAGAATTGTTACATTTTTGGGGGGAGGTAAATATTCTCTTTCCATGGCAAATATGGTTATATTGAAATTATTTTTAATTTAATTACTTCTGCTTTGTTTATTATTGTTTACCAGTTTCATTACGCCCCCGCATTCAGCTTGCATACAGTCAAGGCATTAATATAATAACTTTGCCGTATACTTGACTTAATGTCAACAGACTGGCCTCCACAATCTAATGGTTACAGCGTTTGACTCATATCTGGGAGTCCCGGGTTCGAGTCCCGGCAGAGGCATGTGTATCTTAACTAGAACGTGACGGGGCGAAGTCCAAAGTTACTAGACTGGCCCGTATAAAAATAAAGCTTACAAGGTCTTTTGAGTGGTATCCTGCTAAACAACCTCAATTCACTTGCAAGGCTTTCCATCTGTATGGTTCCCGGTTCGATCCCTGCATCCATCTTATCCGTCTGAGATTTTCTCTAGGTTTCTTTACCTTCAAACAAACCCGTTTTTTGTCTCAACACAATGACTGGCTTCTCTTATTCTCCTAACAGAACATAAAATGTCCCCCAGAACAATTTAGAAAAGATTTTTTAAAAAAAATTAACATTACATTCTTTAGACTAACACTAGAACATTCTGCAAATATCACGTTTTCCATCATTCTTTTAAGTTACTGTTATTTTACAACTAAAATTATGTATTTTTTCGAAGCACAAAGTACGAGATAAATACTAGTGTATATTAATACTATATATTACTATAGATTCTAAGTACTATTACTACGTACTAACAAGTTACAATTAGTACTAGGTTTTATGATACGTATTTTAAAAATATATTTTTCTGTAGCGAAGTTAAATCTTCTGCTTTTGGCAAATTCAGAATATCACACCAAGTCCCCCTTCGTTTCTGTTATTGTTCGTATATGAGAACGATACAATGCTCTCTCGCCATCTCTTTTGTATGCGTAGAAGAGGGAACACTGAAAAGCCATCTGCTCACACACATTTACACACACTAATAAATAGTAGTTACACTACACAAAGTTGGCAAGCAGTTATTCTCCCGTTGTCTAATGGTTTAAGTCAGACCATCGTGTTTTTCGGGCGCCTTCGCTTCTCTGATGTTCGGGATATATTGTTTTGATAGGAGTTGATGAAGGAAAAGGGTAATGGTAAAAGGATTAAAAAGATGTTTTTCTTGAGATGAAGGAGAATTTTGAAGCCTTTAAGAATAATGTGAACGGGGGTTGACGTAGAAAGACGAGAGAAGTATGAAACTGGGCTAGAATTTTACAATTTATTTGGCTTGCAATGAAAAGCATTGCTCGTTATTTAAGTGTCTCGTGTATAGTTATATAGGAGTTCGGATTGTTCTTCAATCCTCCA
Source organism: Lepisma saccharinum (assembly GCA_022664845.1). Lineage (NCBI taxonomy): Eukaryota > Metazoa > Arthropoda > Insecta > Zygentoma > Lepismatidae > Lepisma > Lepisma saccharinum. The sequence continues at coordinate 1,408 of JAGDQP010069092.1, forward strand.
TATTAATAATTTCGTGTATAACACTCTTTATTAGCTAATTAATAAATATCTATAAATAGGATATGTATAATTATAGGTATATACATAATTATATACATAGTAATTAATAACAAAACTAGAATGAGGTTTGCAAGCAAACCGAACTCGTAATAACTAGATAAAAGAGAATTTCGTAAGATATTCGGAGACGTTTCTTAATCTTAAGACGTTTAAAACTATGGTGTTTGATTTGATCTGTTTATAAATGTTTGGCGAGGTGGTGAGATGGGGTGATTTTTAACTTGCGTATGCAGCCTTTGCTAATATAGACTTTTAGTGAATCATTATATTCAGCCATTTTTATTCGATGGTCGATGAAGGCGCTACTGCTCCACATATCTGCCACAATTGGAACGTAGTAAATAGGCATCTAAGGCTCAGATCGGGATAAGAGAAGGGGAAAAAGGATTCCGGATATTGAGTTTAATCGGTATCGGCCCAAATTGAAAGTACCATCACGGCATATGACTGACGATGGTCGACTGCTGGGATTGAATCGGCGACCTCCCGAATGCTCTACGACTCTCAAAATAGGAACCTTCTGAATAAGGCGTTGAAAATAATATGATCCCCTATTATTTGGAAAGTAATGTTCATAGATATGAGAATCCTCGATTCGAAACTTATTTCATTTAAGGGCTCACACCACAATGTGGTGTTCATTAGGAACAATATGAAATATTGTGATATTCATAGACTGCGAACTGAATAAAAAAATAATACTTCCATTTGGACGTCGTCTTGGTCGTTTCTTTTCTTAATACTTTGCGAGTATCATATACGAGCCTCTTTAATTATAAATTCTCACTAATTCGTTTATGTTTTTCAGGATGCTCGGCTTCTGGGATAGATCCCACGACCTCCCGAATACTAAGCCAACGCTCTACCACGGAGCCACCATGGCCCCTTAATACTTTACGAGTATCATATACAAGTCTCTTTAATATTTTAATCTGCTCGTAATAGTTACTCTGTAGGTAGAATATTATAATATTACTTCCATTTGTCTGTTCGTCTAGCTATGTGACCGACTCATCTTTGCACTCGTGATTATCTAAGTTAAAATAGTTGAATATTGTTATATCTTTTGAGGTATCAAGAGTAACTTTTGTTACGATATTAGAATTGTCTTCCTGGTTATTCCTGGCATGTATTGCTCGCTTTTCAATACTTTAATGTATTCGAAACAATGTATTTAAAGTTATCAGAATTTAAAAAAACGAGCAATGTCGCACATTGCGTACGGCGTAAAACTTCCTTGTTAATAATAATTTAGCAAGAATTGTTAAATAATTTAAAACTGTTAATAACTGCGCATGAAATGTTTGGGTTTCACAGCCGCACATTATTATAGATAAGAGACATGGCTTTCCTTCCTTGCAGTATATTGGTTGTATATGACCTTTGTTTTACTTTGAACTCTCATTCCGTTTTGGTTTGTAGTTCTTGTGCATTTGAAGCAAACATGCTTCATTATTTTTAATTCCAACTTCATCCCCCGTTTAAATTTTGAAACACTCTCTCCAGAACCGCACAAAACAGTTGTGAACAAATTAAATACTTGCCCTACTCCTTTCCAACTTTAATTCATTACTTTCTTGTTATAGTTTAATAACAGATGTGCTTATTAGACGGCTTACGTGTAACGTTCGTGAAATCATTTACTAGTGCACAATATGTGCACTTTTAATGCTCAACTAACGTTCAAGCGAGAATCATGTGGTGTACAAATGTTTAACTAGTGTTGCCAAGGAGATAAATTCGAAAACTTTTTCAAAATCTTTGAATCACACATACTGGAAGTTCATATTCCTTTCCGTAACTTCATTCAATGTTTGTATGTGGTCCATGGTGCTAAATCCTCGACGAAATCCGGTTTGTTCCATTCCTTGGATAAAATCTAAGTCTTGCTTTAAAATAATTTTGCTGAACATTTTGTATATTCTAGAAAGTGTACAAGAAGTAATTCCATGGTTTATTGAATCCAGCATTGAAGAGATGCATCGTCTTAAATATTTCTTCGTAAGCTTGCCACAAGTTAACTCTGAATTATGCAAGAATGATTTTGCCCCTCACCCTCTTTTTACCAACATTTTAAAAATCAAAGGTGAACTTCATTAACACTTATTCATGAAGGTCGGGAAAGAAGAGTAATTGATTTGACACTTTAACAGCTAGTTCTTCAGAAGGGTCGTCTTGGCCGTCCATATTCAATTTTGTTTTCGCTAGCCAGCCAAAAATAAATGTATACAACAGCTTTTAAGTGTAATGTTTGTGATAGATCTGTACAAATAATTAAGGTCTGATTTTAGTAGGTTGTCTTTGCAATACGCAAATGTTTTGTCTGTATATAACATAACCGATTTCAACGGGAGGTGGAATGTGGTCTACAACTTTGCTAGTAGGACTACCAGCGTACTAATACTCCGCACATTCGTGAGCTATGGATCATAGACTAACTTCAGGCGAGCACTCCAGCGCAGGGCTTCCTCTTACATTGGCTTGATTAGCTACTTTTGCAGATACCCAAGATACATACGTGGATTAAAATACAGAGCCTAGGTGTATCATACGTTTAAAGTTAGATACTGTCCTATCATCCAACTGATTTAATAACATTCACCATTTGGTACGCTCCAGCACTGTTTGAACCCACAATCTCCCTTATGGTAGCCTGTCATATACCAACTTGGCTACTTAATTTCATACGAGCTTGAGTGCACTTTAGACCAATGCAAATAAAACTTTTTGCTGCTCCTGACCAAACAGGCCATTTGATTCTTAGTCAAGAGATACTACCACCTTCATTTCAACTTTATAAAACTAGGAGATAAATATTTTTAAAAAAAGTTTAAGCAGTGACTTGGTAATATTTTTTCCCTGGAGATTTCTTTCTTCAAAGCATTTTAATGTTTGAAACAATTTCAATTTTGTTTGACTAACAAAATTTCAGAACGAGAATTGTTATACAATTTGAACAAGTAAATAATTCTTGAGCATGTAAAGATGTGAACTTCTTTAGTACTTTTGAACATTACGCTGCAGTGTTGCCAACTTGTAAACAAAACTAAATAACACGAGAATTCGGAACTATTTTTCGAACATTGCAACGTAATGCGAACATACAAATACTTGCGAGAAACTTAAAATTACCAGTGTTACCAACTAGGTAAAAGAAATAAAACAAATCATGTTGTAGGAAAAAACTTTTTATTGTACGTAATCAAGTGTAAGTACAATTTTTGTTACAAATACAAGTTCAGAATGTCAGAGGTTACACAAAGTCAGATTATGATTTACAAGTTTAAGAAAAGTACATTCTTATGTGCACAAATACAAATTACACAAAGTATTTGAGTTATTTAAATACATAGTAGTTTTCTTAACTTTAATTGTCTTACAAGTTTTATTCAGATCAGAATATTCCGCATTGTTCATAATGAACACTGCACAGTAGTGTGAAACACTAAATTACTTAATTACCAATCCTCTAGCGTAATAGAAGAAACTTTGTTTCGATATATTAAAGTTGCAATGTAATGATCAACTAGGTATTACCTTGGTCACAATTAATGTATTTTGAAAACGTTTCCTGGGAAAGTTTACATTACATTTTTTTTACTTGCTACGGTAACCATAAGGTAAGGTATGATAATCCTCGCTATTGGAAGGATTCAGTCTACGTCTTTTGGTGTTTACCTCTTGGTGGCGTTTACTCTGTCCTTTAGAGACAATCTTATATCCTGATTTACGTAATATATTGTTAGGATTGAAGATTACTTTACTGTCATACTTCTGAGTTATCAAATTATAAAAATGCTGAAAATTTATTTCCTTTCGAACCCGTGCATTTAATGTTACCCCCCGAACTTTCGAAACTTCTTTTACTTTACCTGTAGTTAAATTTCGTATCCGATAAGAATAATTTTTCGCGCCAGCAGCAATCAAAATGTACATTCCCCACCCCTCTTTAATTTCTCTAGTTAATTCGCCTAAGTAGTTCCCTATAGGTAACAAGACTGGTTCATCACGTCGTTGTATATAAATAATACTATCCGTGTCACAATAAATTATCCTATCAATCCCAACAGTATCCAACATTTCATACAATCGGAGTCTAGCCCATGAAGATATGAATGATGCTACTGCTAAATTTGTAAATGGATACGGTGTGTTCTCATTTTCCAAATCTTTGAATGTCACTAATAGTTTTTGTCCTACAAGAACTACACTTTGTATTTCCAAATGTGGCGCTCTTACAATCTCAAGAAATTCCTGAGCACTAGTTACAACCTTTGTCTGTGGTAAATTGCTACGCTGACCCCATTTACCAAAGAGGGAGTTTAAGATTTTTGAAATATATCTCAGCCCTTCATTACGTTCGATTTTATCATACTCAAGACTTATTCCTTCATGACAGGCATAATCTGCAATATATGCCTGTTTTTGCTCTTCTGTAGTACAATCAGAAGGAAACCCACTGGATTCTTGTTTCATTTTCAAAAAACTGTCAACATAGGGTTTGAATAATCCCTCCTTCATCTCCATTTCCCAAATTTCATACGTGTCAAGTATAACATACCCTTTCTTTAGCGCGACATGAAGCTCAGGAGTACAGAAGACACCTTTGATAGCACGCTCCTCCTGAGTATGATTACAATCTCCAGTATTCAGCTCATCCATGCAAGTTCGGCACAGACCAAAAACGAGTTTGTTGTGAGCATTATATGCAAGAACTGGAATAGCAAGATCACTAGGCGGCAAAACCTTACAGAATACAAAACCATGTACTTTACTTGGATCGGGCATTTGTACTTGGTTAGAGAAACCTTTATATATTTTCACTTCTCCCGTTGGGAGTGGTTTCTTAGACATAACCCATGAATATAATGAAGTGACGTCAGCATATTCCAGATATTCGTTTTCATCACACTTGTACAATGCACGAAAACATTCTGTGCGCCCTCCCTTAAATGCATCCTTCGGGTGTAATGGTTCTTCAACATTATGGCAATGTTCTCGAATGAATGTTTGAATTTCAGGAGACGTTTTAACAGTCTTATCCCATTCACATTCCCATTGTTCCACAAGCTTTACCCCGCAACTATTTTCAAGAAATTCTTTTCTAGTCAACGTCGCATCATACCGATCCTGCAAGGTACGCCCTTCAGCATCAATAGGAAGATTACGAGCTTGAGATATACAAGTATGTCCGTGCCAGTAGCAGCCATAGAATTCAAACCCAGTACGACTCTTTTTATCATACCCATCCAATTTAAAATGCTTGAATTGTACCTCACCACCATTTTCAGCTGTCCTAAGTGTAATTTTACGTTCGTGTTCCATATATTTAAGCCATTGACGTGCCTTCTTACTTTGATGATCACGATGATGGAACCCTAATGGAGGAATAATTGGAATACAGTTCTCATGTAAATAAAGAGAACGAAAGCATTCCATAGCACACATAGCTATTGTACTTGTATGAAGAAAACATTGAATACCATTTGTTTTTTCTTCGAGGAGGTTTGAAAACCGAATGAGGGCCAAAGTTAGGATACGAACGTCGTTCCGGCAATATTCTAACAACTCATGCTGGAAATCAAAGATCTTTTTCGACTCCACACATTCTTTATGCCATACAGCAATTGCTTCTGCCTCTTCAGGTGATTTACTCTCAATATCATAAAAGTCAAGTTTGGGATACAGTCCTTTGTAATTTTGATATTGGGGCGTATTGAATAAAAATGGGAAATCACCTTTCTTGAGAGATTCATCCAAACCCAAAGTTTTAGCCAGGTCAGCTAATCGAACCCCCATGAACAAGTATGTGTCTCTAAAAATGATATTGTTTACACTTAGTTGTATAATTTTATGACCTTGTGCAATAATATGAGGAATTAATTTCTGATGTTCCAAGAGACTTCGAGCAGCAAATAACATGTCAAAACGAGATCCGTTGTGTGAAAGGGCTACCACCTTTTTAAACTTAGAACCTTGTTGCAGCACGTGATTAATGAATTCCTCCATGTTATAAAATACAAAATCCCTAATACCTTCTGATTACCACACACAGCACATTTATGATTTTCGTCATCGATATCTTTACATTTATGGCAACGATGACTTGCACAAATTAAATTGGGCTGATGTTCACGTTCACCATTTTCATCTATTTCCAACAACATTGTTTCAATATCAAATACTATATACAAAAAATCCTCTACCCGTTTAGGTTTTGTTGACTTTACAAAACACGAATGCAATTCATCCACATACATGAAACACAGTTTACAAAAATGTTCACCACAAACATGTTTAGACTTTCTGTTACGCATATCTATCTTGACACCACACTGAGTACAAAGTTGGACGTACTCACATACAGGCTTACCCTTTTCTTTTGACTTGTGGTTATCAAAGCATGTTTGATTCGGAAATGTACGATAGCACTTATCACACTGAATCTTACTTTCATCACTATTTTCCGTGTTAGGGTGATACTCTTCACAATATCTACATAAATATTCACATTTATGAAAACGGCGTTTGTCATAGGGGGTAAGGCAATAATCACAATAACCATCACTTCCCAAAAATGCTGTAATGGTCTCAATTACATCGTAGTGGTTATCTTCATATCGCAAAAATAATTTCCTCTCTGCTGATGGTCCAACAAACATCTTGACATACTCTCGTGAGTCTGACATACAGTACTATTTGATATTCGTCTCCAAAATAGTTTTGAAACTTATCCACATCTTCAATACTGCCCCCATTCTTACTAAGTAAATCTACACCTGCCGAGTAACATAATTCTCTAGCTTCAGATGCCCACTTCTTAGGATGTTTTTTCATATAATTTGCATTTCTATATTCTTTATTCGCTCGTAGTTTTGCTAATACTAACGCACGAGCAAGACAATCAGGAAGTTCATCCACCGGAATTATATGGCTCTGGAGATAATCTACAAATGGTAAATACTTGTCTCTATTGTATGGTCCCTGTCCTCGAATGGGGTCGGTGATGTCTACCTTGATTACTACCTTTTCGCCTAACAAGAATATCTCATTCGAGTTTAAAACATTTTCAATTTTTCTCAAAATATCTTCTTCAATAATATGAGCTCTAAATTTAAAGGGAGTGAATATTGGTTTTCCTAACTCACAATTTGAACTTAGTATAGTAAAACCAACCTTTGAATCAAAATCTACATCGTGAAGTAAATGATCCATTGCAAATTGAAATAGATTCTTTACAAACTCCTCAGGATCGGTAATTGATCTTGCTAATGACTTAATTGTAATTTCTCGTCCACGTAGAGGAAAATTAGGATAGGTCTTACGACGTTCACTTACAATTTCAAATTGAGGTCCAGGTCCTTCACCATACATCATAACTGCATCATGTTCTTCCATCCATTGTTCCACAGTAATACTAAGCATCTCATCATCATTGTCGCTGCTCACCGTCTCCATAGCAACTTCATCACTATCCTCCTCTGACATAATAAGTTTGATATCCTCACCATCTGAGATATTACGCGCATCACTCATACTGCAATCACCATCTTCATCCACACTACATTCACCAATATCTTCATGGCTCCATGACTCCACAGTAACATCACTATATTCCTGTGTATCCACTCCAAAAAATAGTGCTGCTTTATCCGGTATTAGTCCAGTAGGGTCGTTGAATAATTCATAATAATACTCCCAAGCAAGCTCTTTGCTTTCCATAGTAGTGAAAAATCCATATTCTGCAAGATCTAAAATGTCTTGAGAATTTACACAGGCTTGTAGAACTGCTTCCTCGTCATTCCAGTAATAATACAGCAGGTAATGAAGCAAAACTTCCGGATCACTTTTACGAGGTTGAAATCCCAGCATCTTGTAGTAACAAAATTGGTTCCAGCATTCAAGTACCCTAGCAGGATCATCATAACTACAGACTTCCGGATCAGTAAGCAAAGCATCAATAACATTGTACATCTTGTTGAATCGACAAGCAAAGTTTCTAGTCACACCAAACACCAAGACTTTCTCACACAATTTCTGAACACTGGGACAGGGAAAGCTTCTTTCTTCACAGCGTACCAATTAGTCTAAATACCAAGTTGATAGAGAGCAGGAGACAAGATTCCTCAGCTAGATCTTCACACTTCAAAAGCTAGACACAAATACTGTCATGATGGAAATACTTCCCAATTATATCATGAAAGCGCGGACGCGAACGAAAACTACCATACTATGGTACCAAGAGGGGGAAGGTTGAGTAAGAGGAGGGGGATGTGTAACATATCCAGTACAATCACACAGGAACATGTCAAGAAAAAATATTACCTTGAGAAATACTTTGAGTTTACGGGAAAGTCGTACGAAAACTTACTCGGATAGTCCTGTTAGCATTTGCCGACATCATCGTCTACAGAATTTCCCGTACCATTCTTGCTCTTTCGTGACAACAGAACATGAAGTTTACGGGAATAGTATTTATAACAGCTACCGCCAACCGAATCATTTTCCTTATGATATCGTTCAAAGACAAATTCCCACAATCCAACTTTGAATCGAACAAATACTTTCTAGTCATATCAACACGAATTCAGGAGAAATTTGTTTCGAGATTTTTTAAAAGAAAAAAGTAATAAGTTCTTATATTACTTCAAAACTCTTTTAACATTTTAATGATTTGCATGCACACCACAAACATTTTTACATTTCTAAGTCCTAGATTACTTACCCAAACTCGCATCTAGTATCTCGTTGAACGAACAAGGAACTGAAAGGTTCCATCAGCTAACAATGCAACACTGTCAGTGCAACACTGTTCCCTCATCCCACTAAAACACTATACTAGGAATATTGCTGGAGTAATATGAAATACTGCTATAATATTCCTGCTACTGTCGATACAATTAAAATTAATTTTATATTATCCTGGAATATTTCACGAACTTTTTGGTCTGTCTAAATATGGAATATACGTGAAATATGCCAACGTCCTCTTTGAGAAGATTCTAGACCAATTTTACTTTGAATAGTTATACATTCTTCTATCGTTGTAGCGATGTTTGTGGGTACTTTCATTCTTTGAGCATATACGTATTAAAAATATTGACCGTATTTCTTCATGATGCCAATGTTATATTCCTGAGAAGTATTCGCAGCACGTTTCCAATATTTCAGGAACACTTCTGGAATACTGGAAGTTAAAATGGAACAGTCGTGGAATATGTTGTTCCGTGTGAGACATTATTAAAACGTATTGAAGCTTGACCATTAGCGAAGTGCATCGAAAATGCCTGAAGTTTCTCGTGAACTTCTGCACAAAATTGAAACTGGACATATAAAAATACCCAAAAATCTGTTGTAGATAGGTGGCTTTATGAGGAGGGGATGCTCAAACTGCTCCCAATATATCATGAAGAACGGCAAAAGGACACTGTTAGTGGCACTTTGTGTATACATCTAGTTTCGGATCT
>JAGDQP010069093.1:0-10934 GCA_022664845.1 Lepisma saccharinum
ACACGAGTTAACAACAAAGACCTTACGACGATAATTTTGAAGAACTTGACAGAATTTTTAATTTTTAATACAAATCAAATATAAACCGCACTTTCTCTACCTCTCCTAGACGCACGAACATACGTCATGACTTGAGATAGTGGAGATATTTACGTAAGCGTCAAGACTTGACCGTGTCATGTTCATCACATCACATTTATTTCTTTAGTAGCAAGCCCGATAAGTGAGAACGGTGCTCCTAGTTACGGTGCGCAACACATATATAATCAAGTTTGTAACGAATGAAAGCAACAGAAAATAACGGAAACGCACTGGACCACTGTCGAACATCCCCCATACAACCTTGATTTGTCCCCATGGGATTATCACAAACAATGAAGCGATGCAAGGAGTTGGTTTGCAACTGGCGTTAAACACATCCTACTACTTTCTGTGATACAGGAACCAAGTGGACACGAGCCGGTTGGCTCAGGAAAATTATGAGCAGTACTTAAACTGGACTATTGGACGTCATTTTGTCTTAAATGTGATTTTTTTGTGTTTGCATCATGTATAATTATATAAAAAAAAAACACATCCGGCCAACGATCTAACACTCTACCATTAAGCTAATCCCAGAGTTACTAGCAAACAGTTTGGCACCACCCTATCCTTCTGATCATTCACCAGAACGCTAACAGATGGCACTCCTAGATGATTTTCTTCAGGTGCCTACTCTAAAACAAAATGCAAATCCGGGGGAAAAGTGTGTAAATGTGAATGGATACTATGCAGAAAAATGAATTTTTTGAATCTGAAAAAGCTCAATTCATTAAAGCACGAGAAAAAGTACGGTTTGTATCTTATTTACCTTTTACTGAAAGAATGAGTTAAAACGATGTTCTGTCACGAAAATTTAAACTTTTGTGTTTTTGTCGTAATCGTAAGGTACTAACTTTGAATACAAGGTCTGTTCCAAAAGTAATGAGAATGATCCTGGAAATTTATTTTTATTGAAGTCAGGTTCAAATACACTTACAACTTTTCAAAGTAGTCCCCTTTCGAGTCTATACACCGAGTCCAACGTTTCTGCCACTCTTCGTAACAGCTCTGGAAGTTTTCAACGGAGACACAGTTCAGAACTGCTTGGACGTTTGCGATGGTCCCAAAACGGGTTCCTTTCAGGTCAGACTTCATGCGAGGGAACAAAAGGTCTGAGCTGTACAGTGGTTGGGAAGGACTAGAATGTTTTTTGTAGCCAAATATTCTCTCACCGCCACCGCAGTGTAGCTCGACGCATTGTCATGGTGAAGGATCCAGGCGCTCTTAATATCTGGGTGGACGCGCATGACCCTTTTTCTTAACCGGTCGAGTACCTGGACGTAAAATGCTGCATTTACTGTCTGTCCAGTCGGAACAAACTCCTTGTGAACAATTCCTTTACCATCCAAAAAGACTATCTTCCCTTCCATCCTTGAAAACCTTATGCCATCGGAAAACTTAAGCAGACGGTAGCGCTTGCTTTGCGTAGGCTTGCCGCAACATAGTGTTTCCGACGCATTTTACCAGAGTTTTACCCCCAAAAAATATCGCATAACGTCGTTCACGACTACGCTGCATTTTTTCGCGTGACGCGTCGCTGAGACAGCACCTTACTTAACGGGTGACCCACTCTCTGCGAAGGCTCAGAGGCGACTGACGGTGCTTTGGCTGTAGACCTGACATCCATCATCACACTTCCAGGCCGAGAAATTCGTCTCCCAACGCGCATGGCGGTCGAGAAAAAAATAGTTCTCATTACTTTTGGAACAGATCTTGTATAACAATGTTATACTGAGAGCATCTTTTAGTATAACTCGTAAAAACATTTAGAACATATTCGATTACGGAAGAATTGCAACAACGCGCTCGGTATAACATAGATGATTTTCCCCTAATATTAGTCAAATTCGGGTTAAAACAAGAATAAAACTGGTAAAATACCACGCAGGCATTCCACAAAATCCGTTTATGTAAAAGTATGATTCGTAAGAACAAGAACTAAATCTATGTTAAAATCCTAAACACGAGACCTACAAATATATCACACACACCATCACCAATAACAGCAACAGCCACAAAGATGCTATCACAAGAGCCGAAACATTACAAAGATCAATTAATCCCGCTATGATTAGTTGATGTATACTAATTACCACAGAAGCTGAATACATATTCACAATTCCCTGATGATATTCGCAACGAAAGCTCTTGTTAGAGAGTGGACATGTAACTATGCAACTGACATATCAATATGAGCAGACACCGGAATAATTACCTCCATTTGAACTATCCACTTCACAGAATGTAATAGAGATTTGAAAAAGAATTAGGGAATCCCTGGAGTTTTCAAGAACATGCAAACCGGTAACAAGATTAAATCATCCATGCATGACCTTAGTCAATGTTCAGAGGCAGAAAGACATTAATGAGGTAGGGATAAAAAGGCACTTTAAACAACACAAGCAAACAACGATGAAATTTAAAAACTAAGATGATAGACTGGTGTTTTAAGCAATAGTTTTCAACAACTAATTTAACAACTAGTTCCCAAACACATTTGTTTTAATTCTTTAACAATGGATTACTCAGGGTATGCGTGGAATTGACCAGAGTATATTTTTAAAATTTTCTCAAAACTGGGGAGTTATAATTATCAATAAAAATTACTCTCTTCAAATTGGTAATTAGATTTTTTCCACCGGGCATACTTTTCCTGTGACATAGTTTATACTGAAATTTTGTCATTTATGGCCTGTCATGGGATACTTACTATAAAGGCCAGTCAGTGGAAAACAGACTACCTCGTAAATCTCGACCTACAGCTGGAACGGCTCCAAACTCCTGCCATTCGAAGAGGGTTCCGTTGTCGTTCGATAGATGGCAGTGGCTTATGTGAGCTGTGTGAAGTGCAAGGCATATCATGGAGGCCAGTAAGAAGTAGGACTTCACTCGTTCACCTACACCAGAGATAAACAATGTTCCCCATACAATACCGTCATTCGACGGTGAATGTTTCGCGTGCTTGCACCTTTCGCCATCAGGAAATGCACCTCGCTGCTCTTCCTTACTGACCTCCATGATCTGCCGGACGACAAGTCCCTGGAAGTCTGCACTTCACACGGCTCGCACTCGGACTACTTCACACAAGCCTGCGACGCGACTGCCATCTACCGTCCGAAAACGGAACCCCCCTTCAAGTAGCACGAGTTTCGTGTAGCCGCGGCATTTACACATCGAAATGGCCTGTTTTCCACTTATTGACCTTTATATTTCAGTTGCATTCCAGAAAATGAAGTATTGTGTTATGCTGAAACAGACAGTCAGGAATGCACAGGTTTATTCATTTTGTGACATGCTTAGAATCTGAAATCGCTGAGACCCAGTATTAGACTGATAATAAGCTTGTTAGCACGATATTTCACTGTTTCTCTTCAGAACTACAGTGTTTTCATGAATATTTTGAAATTTTATTACTAATGCTTAGACAATCTTCAATAATGCCAAGAAAGTGTTTGAATCCTCGTGAAAATTAGTGAAATGTGTGTGGTGAGCTAACATCCAAACATCAGAGGTGAAATTTCCCGCCACTTGTACAAAATATTATGAACTTTAGGGAGATTCTGATAACTGGGCTGCGCATATATTGATAACTGTTGCAGGCTTCTCACTGGTGAGAAAAAAAATTACGGTTGTCAATGATGAACATCAGCAGTATTCTCTACAACGGAAAAAGAGTTACCAAGGCGAATGGACTCCCTGTATGCTGGATCATAAAATAGAGACATCCCAAAGGCAAAATATAGATGAGATTCATGTACAACTTTTAGGTAATCCAGAACATGGAGTACATTTATCATCTAATGTTATGTAAGTACTACAATTTTCTAACCTTTAAGCTGACCTCGATAGTCATACGGACTAGGGCGCTAGGCTGCTATCCACGATATTGCGGGTTCGAATCTCGCCTGGGGCATGGATGTTTGTAGATTTAATTCAGCATTGTACTTGTATAATCAAAACGGGCTAAATTCAGTACTTACTAAAATGGTCCATACCAAATAGCGTTTTGGATGAGTTTAATTTAGGTTCTTGTGAAGGTATTTCTCGCTATACGTTACATGGGACACCATTCCAATATTTCTATCAAAACGAACATCTTATGTACAGGAGTAAAACTTATACAATTTTTAAAGTATTCTTTACCGATATGTCTATAATGAGGACGTATACACGTATGAGCCATTATTTTAGCTAACTCGTCGTTTTAGGTTTAACGGCCAATGCAGTGGATTTCCTTGAAATAAATCAGAATGAAAATACTTTATTTTAGTCTGAAATAAAAAAATATACGATTTTCCATAAAAATAAACTTTAAAAAATGTACATCGCGAGGATTAAGGTGTTTATAATTCCGCAAAATGCAAATCCTTCGAAACAGCACACGTGTTGCGTTTAAAAGGCAGATATAGATTGAAGATACCAAGCTTCACTTTACATGAAACATCGACCAACAAATAAAATGATTCTGAACAGTGACGAAATACTAATTCTAGTACGGATGACTGACTCTAGTGTCGACAATACAGTTTTATTCTGTTTGGAATAGACTTGAACGCATTCTATAAAGTACTCAGTCGAATTTAGCAGCCATCATGGAGAGATGAAGACTGTGTCTTTACGCTGTAAAACTGCCCACAAAGATTTAATGATAATGAGATCTGGCGATTATGCTGGCCGTGATAGATGTTGAAGTTAATCTACAACGTCTTTAAACAACGCCCACACAAATACACGTGATATCCGATATCTGGTTAGGGGCAGTGGCATCTTGGAATACTTCATCGTTATTAGGTCTCGGATGCAAATGGCTAGCCCAAATGTAAACTGCAATACGAGTGGCTGAATGTGTATGAGTAGCTGAATATCACGATATGCACATCATGATAGATCAACCGTCATGCTTCACAGCTGAACCAATATAGATTATAGGGTTGCTTAGGCGTTCTCCACAAGCACACTTCTACTACTCAATGTCAGGAATAGCTTGTAAGAGATTCAATGCATCATATGACACGTTTCCAATTATCGAGACTTCACGTTTTGCGCTTCTCGCACCACTGAGTTCGAGTCTATGAAGAACGAAATCTCCAACCTGACAACTTTGTGGATTGAGTTCACGACTCGTTGTTCTCGTGCAGAGTGCCCTATCGATATGGATATTGGGCCCTGTTGTCACACTGTCTTTAAATTGGGATATTGGACACTATTTTTTCTTGGCAGATGGCGTCTTGCACTACACTTTACATGCGTTATTACTATATGAACAAATTAAACAATGAAGTTCTTGTCCTTGATGCAGCAGCTAAACGTGAGCCAACAATCGAACATTATGAGGTCTCCTACTTGGCTCTACGCTGACACCAATCTTAGCTCTGCTCAACGTGCCTAATACGGTCTTCACACAGTTACTAGGTCTCACAAGTCAGGCTGAATAAACTATTTAACAGATACATAGCCAAGGTGTGTGTGTGGGTTCACACTTATATAATCATCAATACAATGAACATTACTTACCTTTCAACGCCTTATCTATTCCCCTAAGTCGACCAATCATGCTGGCAAGTCGTGTTTTGAATTCCAGTTGCTGCTTCATAACTTGCTCATCCAAGGCACGAGCAAGCTGTTGCTTTAATTCTAATTCTTGTTGTTTGAGACTATCGCGGAGGTGGTCACTATGGGCGCCCGCCTGCCTCGTTAGTTGCTGCCGTAACTCCAGTTCAAACTGGTTGTGCATACTTATGGTCTGAAAAGAGAGAGGATAAAAAAATACGATATTGATACATTTACGTCGTACAATTCTTATAGATCGAAATTATATTGAAACATAACATATTAACCAAAGCAGGTATAACTTTCTGCCATTTTTAGCAGATGTCTATGAATATTTTATTGACAATAATGAAATTCTACCAAGTAGCACGGTGTATTTCATTAGCATTTTTATTCAAATAATAAGTAACATTCAACTCAGCTAAGTCTACAATGAGGCTATGAAATCAGGCTATCATCGATTAAGAATTTTACCGGTATTAGTACATTGTTCTTGGTTTTTACTCTATACAACATAGCAAGTATTCCAAATGTAATCTTAAATAATGCAGTGTTCAAATACGCAGTAACAGTACTCCTACACCGAAGAAAGATAAATGTTTGGATAAATAAATAAATTTTATTCTATTTTCGTAGAATCTTTTCGAAAGGAGCAGTGGCGTGGAAAATCCTTGGAAGCATATGCAATAAAATCAAAGAGAAATTTGGTAGGAAATATTCCAAGCCGAGACTTACGAACAATACAGGATGAGCCAAATACTTCACACTGTCTTTGTTGTAGGTTCTATCAAATTATATATCTACCACATAACTCGAAAAATTACGTTAATGCGTAACAACTCTTCCGCAAATGTTGCAGAATTAGGGCTGACAAGATTTTCTCACTAGAACAGTTCAATATTTGGATATCTGACCAATCGACTGATATCGTTTTCCGAATAATTATCCGTGCAGAGGATAATAAAACGATTATCCGAGTAACGGATTACTGAACAAATAATTACTCCGGCAACGGATAATCGAACAAGGATCCTGATTAACAGTTGATCGAACGATTATCCAGGCAGTTACTTTACCAAAAAGAATTGATAGAAATTGCCACAAAATATCTTTACACAATCTCTAAAACGGAACTATACGCGACCGACCATCCTAACAGCTTTCTCCTCTTCCACCATGCAAATGCCGGGATGGTACTCTCAACTTAAACTCTGGGAAACTCCTTCCCACAGCCATTCCCCTATTCTATCCCGGCCTGAAGACCATAAATCAAATTCTAAAATAAAATGTAAGGAAAACGTTTGTTCTTCGAATATCCGTTTAATAAATTATTCCGATATCGATTAATTGGGTTTGAATAATATAATTATCCGGATAATTATTCAATGATTGTCCACATGAACGATTTGCTTAATCTATGGCTTACGGAACTCGCAAGTTCATGGTCTCAGTAACAAACGTTCGCCATACGATTCTACTCTGATGAATAATTAATCAAATTATTTTCACAGCCCCATGCAGGTTACCTAAAAATTCTCAAAATAAAAAAAATAATAATAAAGATTTTAATTAAGCCTACCATGTAATACGCCAGAAATTTAAAATTAATTAATCAATTAATATAATACCACTTTAGAACTACAAGGTTTCACATTCACAATTCATTCATATGCTCCACTGAAATAATAATGGCTTCCTGTACATAAAAAACATTTCGACTAGTAATATCGAATCGTCATTACACTTCAGTATTATTATCTATGTCTTTCTAGCAGGAAATCTGCCAAGGTTTTCAGGGAACGCGTGTAATGCCAAAATTGAGTTAAGTTATGCAGAGTTCTTACCATTTTTCATCCGTTAAAATGTTTAATTTGAGGAGGGGTCGAAAATCTAAGGGGTGACACTTCAACCATTTGGGGACGGACAGAATCCAGGCTTTCTGGCTTAGATCTGACATTTAGTGTGGTTTTTCTCCCCATTGTTTAAAGTCTATCTCTTTTTCTTAATTTCCACAAAACATACAAATATTCCAGGAAGGTTTCGCCTCAAGTTAACAAAAGTAAGGCTTTAGTAAAGCGACTCCTTTTTGCACTGGAACGAAGCATAACAGGAAGGGACAAGAATAAGGATTAAGTACGTAATACGAAGAGAAGCATTTTTAAAACAAGTAAAAAATAGAGTGGAACTTCCATATAAAAGCTCGGTAAGACTTAAAAAGGTAACTCCATCCACCAGTACAATCCCCTGACTCCAGAAACCAGAACGAAACAGCATAGGAGCTTTAGTTCAATTAGCTTAGCAAGGTCCATTTTGGATGCCACAAATCCCAAATGATGGTCACTACCGCAACCGAACAAAAAGTTCGAGGCGAAAGCAACTTCCCCACTCTCCAGTTTTTTGCGTTGCTTTCGGTTCTCGCTAAACGCCAATCCCGTTGTTTGCAGACAAACTCAATGATGGTGTGGAACAACTGTTACCCACATGCACAATGTATACCTGTCCCTTCGTTTTCTGATCCATTTTTCACGAGGTTACAATCATTAACAAAAAAAAAAAAAAAGACTCTCTATCTACGAGGGCAAGTCTAAATTCAATGTCTGCGCTGTTTAAATTTTGGAAAAGTACCTTAATATATCAGGTAATGTTTTGGAGAGATGTCAGTACTTACAGTTATCGGCAGTAATCATGGAAAAGCACTGACCAAGTTCTATTATGTTGTTGGAAGGTCTCGGTTTTCAGTCCAGTATGATTTGCGCACATGCGCCGTAAGAGAAAATGGTTTCTTATTGTAGCCATAGGCCTACATGCACTGCTAATCAAGTGTATGCTGCCTCCATCGTGACTGCTTATTTCCACAGCAATGTACAATATTCTCAATGAATGAGAATTCCGATTCCTAATTGGCAAATACAAAAGTTACTACAACTTGGTGTAAATAATGGAACTAACTAAGTTTAATCCTCGGGATTCGGGCAACGCACTTCCAACACACTACTGTTTTGATCTGTTATCCTTGTGATTGGCAGCGTAGTAAAGTCGGTAAGACGTTGGAATTCTAACTGAAGGACCTCTGTTCAAATCTCGCTTCAGGCTTCTATTTCCTTCTCTTACTCCCACTATTCCTGAGAAACTGAATGATCTTTAGTTTCTTATTAGTGCAGTTACTTCGAATTTGAAGGGACTAAGTTACCTAGCTTTCTCCAAGGATGTTTTGGAATTTTTTCACAACATCGGAATTTGCTTATTTAAAAAAAAAACACATACAAAGTTCCCTATTTAATTATATTAATTTTCCACATAGTCACCAATCAAATTCAAGCCCTAGTCGTACCGTGGAACCCCTTCTTCGTTAAGGAATAGCACCTCCACAGTACCCAGTCATGTTCGCTATCAGTGAGTTGGACGGTGCCCATCTCAAAATTTCCTGCAGCAATCCTTGCCACGGTTTCCTACATTACTTTCCATATAGCAGTCACTTTATTGCCGTACAATGACATTACCAGCTTTTTCAGCCCCTCATCAAAGAACGCGCTGCCAGACTACCCCAAGACGGTTGAGAACTGTATCCATGAGTTAGCGCCTATCTCTGAATTTTCTGCACTAATTCCTCACAAAACTGTCAGTCATAGTGTTACCACCACACACAAACGACAATCGTCGACGAATGATGGCGCACGGTGAGGGACAAGGATATACACTCAATTCAGACTGATGAACTAGCTTTCTTAAAAAAAAAAAAAAAATCGATCCAATCATTCGCAAAAGACGTTAACTTATGATTTCACAGATGTAAGATAAATAAGAATTTCTGCAATCTTGAAGGACATACGTATATGTGGGGAATTGCCTGAGTTATCAATGTCCACTGTCCAGCTCACGGATTAAATGAACGACTGCGTGTACCCAGGCGACGCCGTTCTTTGACGAAGAAATCCAAAAACAGGTGTCATAGTACGGCAAGTACCTGTATTAATGAGACGTAATAATAACTTTTTATTTACACTTTCGTAACGAGCCAATCGTACGCTGATTTCCGGATAGTCTTTGCAAAGTGCAGAAAAAAATATATGGTTCACCTAAGCGAGCGTATCTGCTGACCTTACTGTCTTGTTTATATATATTCCAATATTCATCCGTTTGTAAAACAACGATGAAATGTTATTATTTCTAGGTTTCACATCATCTTTAGCTACAGCCTGTTTCCGTACTCTTAACATTCTTCATTGTGAATTTTGTTGGATTTTATTTATCTAAGGCCCAGGCTGGGATAGGGGAGGGGAAAGGATTCGAGAAGGTGTCAGCCAGGGTCTATGTTGAAGGTGCCATCTCGGAATTTGAATGGTGGGACTGAGGAAAACCCCTGGAAAAACCTAAGTCAGGATGGTCGGCCGTTGGAATCGAACCCACAACCTCTCGAATGCTATGCCACTGAGCTACGGCGGCTCAATATCATAACGAAGGCTAGTACTGGGTTATCTGGAAATCCGAAACCGCGAAGATCCGGATTTCGAATCCGGGTTCAGGTAATCGGATCCGAATCCGAGTTTCGGGCCTGGATCTAGCCATTCCTACTAGCTACCCGTCCGTTTCTCTCTCAAATGTAATATGAATATTACAGTTATGCTGATAAGATCTTTAAGATAAAAACCATAAGTTATTCCTCTTTACGAGCACTTTTTCCTACCGTCTATCATGACTTATAGCACCTATTTGATTAACAAAACCGACAATATGCGGTAGATCCGTTCACCGCAGGTTTATTCATCATATGAACTTTGTTAAGTTTCACTTCTCTATGCATCACAACGTGGAAACAGAAGGCATTCACATACATATTTCACAAGAATGACAATTCTATCAGACCTCTTGCGCTCCGTTATCGTTAGAACAATTTCCAGCCGCCATACTTCCCAACAGCAATAACAATAAAAAGGGAAATATCCGGGAACACGGCGAGGCAAAATCTTTCTGATTTATCAACGTCAATGATGAAATGCTGTAGCTGGCGTGATAACAACGGCCATAGTTACGACAATGTTGTTTATATTTATGTCTATGCAGAAGGTTGATTTCACACTGGATGACACTTTTCGTCGGTGTTCAGCAACAATCTCGTGAATTTTTACTCCCTCTTCTGGAGTTTAACAACACCCTTGGCAGAATGTAACTTAAAAACGAGTCGAAACATTCTGTATTGATTTCAAAAAGAAGCAAATATCATTTAAAAAAAAAAGAAAAAGATATATATGTTGTTGCTACTGCATGTCAGGATTGTAATTCTTGGTTTTCAAATGAAAAATGCA